>JABUQX010104017.1:0-51414 GCA_015478945.1 Trachelipus rathkii
GATGGTGATTTGATTACTGATTTACTGATTTTACTCGCTTACTGATTTACTGATATTACTGTTAGTGTAGTGTAAAAATACAAATTTTTTAAGTTATAAACATAAAAGAATAATTTTTTTAGTAAAAACAAATGTTTAAGACAAACAAACAAAATAAATAAAAATTTTGTGTTATGTTAATACAAATATGACTTGAATCATGAATGAATCATGGATGGGTAGGAGGATAGATTGGTTGGTTTTGATTTATTGGATTTACTTAATAATGTATTGAATATTTAACTTAAAAATGCAAAGTTTGTTAGATAGGACACATAAAAAGAATAAAGTTTTTTAGTAAAAACAAAATGTTTAAAGGAAAACAAAACAAATAAAAAATTTTTGTGTTAGTGTTAAACAATATATGAAGAATAATTAGATTCCATAGAGTCATAGATCACTAGATCAATAGATCAATAGATAATATAGATCATGATTGGACAGGAGGGAGGAAGGGTGGTATGAATTCCTGATTTACTGCTTTAGGGGTATGTAAAACATAACAATTTAATTAAAAAAAATGACTTGATCAATAGATCAATGATCAATAGATCACGGATGGGTAGGAGGGTCGCTGGATGGTTTTCTTGATTTACTGCTTTACTGCTTTCACTTTCTGGTTGGTTTGATTAACTGCTTTAGGGTATAGTAAAAGTATTTTATTTAACCAGTTTAAACATTAATAAAGTAATAAAAAACAAATTGTAAAATTTTTTTAATTAATTTTTTTTTAATTTAGATTTATTTATTTTTTTTTTTTTTTTTTATTTTTTATATTTTACTTAATATTTTAATTATTTATTTATTTATTTTTGACATTCAGAAAACTACAATATTCGATGATCTATCAGACCGATGAATATATAGGGGACACCAACATTTGTGTTATTACGAATGTTTAGTTACTCGGCACGCACAGGCTCCAGCCACCGGTGCGTTGTCAATCCACTCTCTGACTCAGATTCATTAGCGTCTCGCACTGACATATGATTGCTCCTTTCTCCACCATTCGTCTTATGCATTCCGTTCATTCTTACGGGGGGACCCCCATCCGGGGTCCCAGAAACCACTACATGTCTTGAAACATCATAATCGAGATCTACGGGTTTCGATAACATATATAAAGATACAATATAATTGTAATCATTACACGAATTATTTACTTAATCTGCAACGCACTCGGACAGCTCGGTTCCGGTTTGCAACTCCTCATAGATCCGCAAAAGTCCGATTCTTCCAGAATCCGACCTCACGAATCCTTTCTCAAAATTTCAACCTTCATAACGAGAATTCGACATTTTTTAGGGGGGGAGGTCCTCGGGTGAGCACGCGGACGTACTCGTACTACGATGAGGTTTACGTGACCCTTTAATACGGGTGAGCCAATTTGAAGTAAGTAATAAGTCAACTAGAACTATCTAATTGAGTGGTGAGAAAATTGTGGTTATAAGACTTTTCCTAAGCCCTTCTAAAACTTAAATATTGGCTACTGACGCTCAAAATTGGTCTCACCAATCTTAGGAAGCCCAATAACATTTGACAAATCAAAAGTATAAAAACTTAGCAAGTTTCAGAGAAAGTCCAAGTTCATGTTCGGATTTGACTTGGATTCTGCTTCATTAAGACTCACCGATCTCAGAATCAACTTCCCCGACTTAAGGAACCCCTAACTTAACAGGTTATGAACCTGAACTCAAGATACAAATCCAAGTCATGTCGGCATTTGACTGGAATTCCCTTCTTCTTTAGCCTCACCGATCTCAGAATCGACTTCCCTAACTCCCAAAAAACCATAAGGATGGACACTTTAAACGTCAGAAATCTATACGACTTACTCCATATGTTATTTTATATTCAAGCTCCAGAACCTCAGAAAACGCATCACCGACCTCGAAAAACCCCAATTTGACGCTTCAAAGCGTTAAAAACGCTTGGAAATTCGAAAAACGTGGAACGTGCGTAAAAGCGCAGGAAATTGCGTGCGACGCGGGCTCAAATATTTAAAATCGACTCATGGGAAAAAATATACATTAGAGGATTATGTCAATAAAAAGAGCAAATCTTAATTATGTCTTTCTTTTTTTTTATTTGTGGCTCTTTTTGATATTTTTGTGGCGCTTTTTTATGCTGATTTTTATGTGGCGCCTTTCCCCTGTCGATCGATGCACCCCTATACTACTCACAAAAGGTGTTAAATTATATATATATAGAGTATATATATAATATATAATATATATATATATATATATAATTACTTATTATATTATAATATATATATAATTATAATACTAGTATATAACTATTATTTATATATAAATATATATAGTATATTGTATATGTATATAATTTAATATATGAGAAACCTGTGTCTACCTAAGTACCTTTATCCTAACCTAGGACTTAAAGCCTTACAGTAAGACACTGATCTTAGACGGATGTGTCAGTGTGCCCAAAACTAGACCTAACCTAGTATTGGAATTGTCGTTGCCCAAAACCTAGACCTAGCCTAGATGGATTGTCGTTGCCCATAGACCTGAACTATACTTGATGATTTGTGCGTTGCCGTAAAAACGTAAAACATAAGCCTAGATAATTCGGTCTTTAAGTAAACAATTAAAATAAATTTTAATGTTTAATTAATAATTTCAACCATACTGTACATTTCCATAATAATTTTATGACGCTTCAGGAATATGTTCAAAATCTGACATTTTAGAATTTTGTTTTTATTATAGATCGCGCAAAATTAAGAAATATTTAAAACAGCAACTATAACATTATATAATTTACTATATAGTATTACTAATATATATAATATAATTTTTTAAATATTATAGTTATACTTATTATATATATATATAATTTATAATTATATATTATATATATATAATATATATATATTATATATATTATGGAGGAAATTGATTTAACATATTAATTTACATCAACAGTTTTACGTCTTAAATTTTCAGAATATTGTAGTAGAGTGTTCATTTGTTCTTTAATTTCTTGTTAAAGTAATTTAATAATGTGCAAAAGAGTGAATGTAAGTTGTTTTACATTTTCAATGTTTATCAATATTATATTTTAAAAATCATTGCAGACTGACACTTCCATATTCTTCAGTCTTAACATAGTGAAAGAAGAAATAAACGATAAAAATAAGTATTCGGAATGGGATTCTATAATAGGTAAGTGATATTACATATATGTAATATTACTTGATATTTTCGTTTTTGGGACATCAAATTGTTTTTGGTCAGACGAATCTTTCAGGTTGTGTTAATTCATATAAGTAGTTATTATATGATAATATATGTAGTATATATATACCTATATAATAATATAGTATATATACAGTATATATATATAATATATATATATATATATAATAATATAATAATGATAATAGATATATATATTTTATAATGTATATATATATATAATATATAATAATATATATATATATATATATACAGTATATATATATATTACATTCATACATACATTTCTGCCCTGGCCCACCTTATTGGAGGGGCAACCAGGCTCACGAAGCCGTCACTAGCTCTTGGGAGTTCACGGTCAAGAAATAGAAGTTACAGTAAAGGTGGTACGGGGAGCGTCGGAGGTGCGGGGCATCAGAGGAAGTGCTCATGGGTCGGGGATTACGAATTAGTGGCGATGGGGGATATAACGTTGTAAAGTTTGAATCTGAATTTATATTTAAGATTTGGGTGGTGGCCTGATCTGCGCCGGGCGAGGTTAATTTGGTTTCTTCTGGACAGTGATTCTTCTGTAGGGGAGAAGTTTGGGGATGGGGTGTTTAGTAGATTGTTATTGGGGCGGTTTTATAGATATGTGTTAGTTAATTGTGTATGGATGTTGGTGAGCCAAGACCTATTTGGGGGGGGAGGAATTGTTGTGTTGTGAGATGTATAAAGTTTGGCTGGTGAGGAGGAGGGGATTATAAAGTGTGGGGGGGGGGGGGTTGGCGGAGTTATTGGTGGCATGGATGGTTGAGATTGGAAGTGTTTCTGGAAATATGTGTCGCTAACTCATCTTCAAGTGGCGCACGGGGATGGGAGAATGTGTGTCTCGTCGTGTAATGCTGATGGGGTTGTTTGGTACTCAGTGATTGTCTATAGGGCGTGTTTTATGTGTAACTTGCAATTTAATTAAGTTGGATTGTGTGATAGTGCTAAGAACCATGCGGGGGAGGCATGGTTTATATTTGTTCTGAGGAGTTAGTTTGTATGATTGTGGTAAGGTGGGTGTTTCTGTCGCTGAAGTTGTGTTGGGAGAGAGTTGGAGGGTGTTTAATTCCGTTGGGTTGAGGAAGTAATTTTGGGTCGAGGTGGGGGAGAAAAGTCATAGTGTGTGTCGTATAGTGGAGATTCTAATATTTTTGGTTTGGTTTAGGGGAAGGGGGTTGTTTTTCAAGTAGACTATTGGGTGGAATGAGGATTGGTGGCGGTCAGTGGTTAGGAAGGTAATGGAGGATTTAAGGGGGAAGCGTCATTCTAATTGGTGGAAGTAGCAAGTTTCTTATAATTGTAGGTATTCTTGGGTGTACTGGTGGCTGTGTTTACAAGTGGGTGTTGGGAAGTGAGACTGATGTCGTCTGCGTAAGTAATATGTGTTTTGTGGATTGGTTGGTAGGGTGGGCAGATCTGCTGTAAAAGAGATTGAAAGAGATGGAGGAGAATGGCGCCCTGTGGTACGCCGTTTTACAGTTTGATGGAGTGTGAGAAGGTGTTTTTATGAGGACTTTGGCATATTTATTGGTAAGGAAATTTGAAAGCAACTTTTTATTATTTTCTAGGGGGATTGAAGAATTTTTTGTATAATAAAAATGAATGTGGGACAGTGTCAAAGGCTTTGGGTTAATATCGATGGCTGTAAGTTGGATCTGTGTGATGGGATTGGTTGAAGCCATTAATTATGTGTTGTTTGAGGGAGGTGAGGGCTGTTGTTGTTGAATGATTGCTTTTAAATCCATGTTGGAATTCTGGGAGGGTGACGTGTGGGGATATTTTGTTTAATATTAGTTTCTCCAGCAGTTTGCTGGATGAAGAGGTATGAAGAGAAATTGGGCGGTAGGAGGATGGGAATTGGGTCTTTTTTTAGGTTCAATATTTGGATAATGAATGCTTGTTTAGCAGATTGGGGTAATATAAATTTGAGTTTCAGGATTTTGGGTTAAAAGATTCTGTGATGAATGGAGAATGCTTTTACTCCTAGGTGGCTTTCAGGTGAAGTTTGAAATAAAATAATTAAAGCAATTTTTAATTTATCAACTTTTGCTTTCAAATTTCATTGCACACTTGCTATTACAACTAAAATTTTGCTGTAAAATAATTTTTTTGTTAGAAAAATATGAAATATGGTTCAGAATATATAATTTTTTTATCACAGGAATGATTAAAATCTATGAAAGCTTGGGAATTTAGGAAAGGCAAATATAAACTATTATTGAGGAGCTCAGTGGTCCATTGTCACCAAGAAGACCTCAGGGCTATTCTGGGACAAGGTTAATAGTGTTTTAGGCAGTTTTGCTTCTGGGTTCTTTTCCTTAGTTTTGTCAAGAATATATCATTCAGTTTTTTGTCAATTTTTGTGTTATTTTGAGGAAATAATAATAGAGAAAATTTTAAACAATAATTGTTTATATGGTTTTACTCATTTCAGATTAATTCTATGTAGCTATATAAAATTAAAAGAAATTGCTAATAAATAATTAAATCTACTTTTACTCTAATTTTTCATTCAATTGATGGATAGACCTTCCCGTTTTATTCATATTCATATTCATAAAGTCTAAAGATTACAACTAGATTAAAAAGTTCCAAAAGTCATAGTCCTACCCAATATTATTCTTTTCAATGTTATAAATAGCGAACATACGCGCACGCGTCATATTAGCATATATAGCTATATGCACTAATACTACACAACTCATATATATTACATATATATATATATATATATTAATATTATATTAGTATATATATTATCACATATATTATAATATATATAAATAAATAACACAATAAACATATTGTGTATAAGGTCCTAATTATTTCACACAAGCAACTATTATGAATTCTTACTGTTTTAATTTACGAAATATAATATCATTTATTTGTATAGACCTTGACAAATGGGAAAAAGTCTAACCTATAACTATATGCATATTTAATTTTTTTATAATTTTAAAATTTAATAATTTATAATTTATTTTAATTTATTTTTAATTTTTTATATTTTTGCATTATATTATTTTTAGTTTCCTCATAATAAAGTATTTATGACTAATAGAATAAGGAAATGTTTATTATTTTTTTTGGTATAAGTATTACACTATGTATATAAGATTAACATTTCACAGATTTTATAAGACTTCAAATTACGGGAATTTTTAGCCCAATTTTTTTTTTGCCAATTGTTCTTTCAAATACGTCTTTGAAAATCAAATTGATCCCTTGTCTTGAATTTTTTGTTGAAAGACGCCGCGCTTAAAATGTAGGCCTCTGGATCTAGTTTGACTTAGGTTGATAAGTTATTAACATTATGAATAATAATAATTATCAGCGATTTTCTTTAAAGCAGTACAACTGTAAGTTGTTGAATATATTAGTATACGGGGTGAAGTCGAATAAATTTCTTAAATATCGATTAGCATAGACATATAGGCTACATTAATAATAATATTATATATATTATAATATAATATATTTAATATCTGTATATATATAAAATATATTAATATTAATATATATATATATATTTATATTATTATATATATATATATATATTATATCATATATTATATATATATATATATATATATATATATTATATTATATATTATATATTATATATATTAATATAATATATATATTAATTTTGAAATAGGATACAGATGCATATTGTATATATTATAATTAATAATCCGGTATATATATATATTATAAATATATATATATATACGGGTAATATATATATATATAATATATATATAATATATATATATATATATATAATTATATATATATAATATATATATATAAGCGTATCATGAGTCGGGTGTACCATACGTGCTTCCTAATTAATGCTGAATCTTATGACAGTATTTCGTACTATTCTATCCTAGAATTATTTTGAATTGAACAGATTGGATTTTTTTTCCTGGGAAGATATAAGAAGAGAAGAGTACAGCTTATTTTTTCTAAGGATTTTGATCAATTGAAGAAACAATAAAAATAATGATATTCTATTTTATTAGTACTTATAGTTTTATTAAAGTTTTGATAAAGCTCATTGAGACTCAGTTTGAAGGGGTGATCGGACCACCATTCGCTCGCGGGTGAATATTTCTCGGGACCTATCTTTTTTATATCTCTCCTCTGTGCTGTGTGATATAAATTCACCTTTTATGATGTTAGACAGTTTTTTTTTAACTTATTATAGAAGATTGGGTTCATAATATTAGATAGGTTTAGTAATTTCCTCGTTAAGTAGTAATGTGAGAAATATTACTATATAATATAATTATTGAAGAAATCTTATAATTACATATATAAATAATAAATAATTAAAATTTTGTGGCCCAATTCACCCATTCGTGGGACAAATTTTGATACACTTTTTTTGAATTCATATTATTTCCATATAAATTTCATTTTTTTTTTAATTTTACTTAATATAATATATTAATAGTAACTGTTTAATTATATATAATTTATTATAATAATTAACTATTACGTAATAAAAATGTCAATAATTCAATATTAAGTTATCTTGAATGCTTTATAACAATGGTGTGGCCAATCACCCCATCATCATTTTTATTGGGTGAGGATATGATCGGGTTAGCTAAGTTAGGCCCTAAGTGAATATTATTAACCACCTATGGCACTAGTTTGGTATAATATAAACTATAAAAATTTTAGTTTGCCAGTTATTTAAAAGCTTTATAACATCTCAACTGATATACTACTAAATAAATATATAATTAAAAATATATCGAAACTTTTCATTTCTTTAAGAAATTTAAGCTGATTATTGGGAGGGATAACAAAAACTCGCATATATTCCTATCAAATGATAAATTCTATTTAGGACATTTTATTTCCTTCAATTACAACTTATGTATCTAACATGAAGTATTTAAATACATCACCTATTGATAGCTGACATACTGGCTGATAGGTACCAAAAATCACTGGATTTTCCTAAAATAAAATGAAGTTGTGACTAATGGTCCAAAAAATATGGTAAATTAAATTAAATATAAAATATACCTTATAACCTCAAGAAGAAACAAATTAAAAATAAAAAAATGGGTTTTATATAATTGTTTACTGATACACTCCGCGCCAGATAAGCTGACTTAATAAGACACAATTGTATAACAAGATGCAGTCTCTTCGGATCCTAGGCATATCACGAGTCTATTTCACTTTTCCGATAACGTCTTCAGGTATTGTATATTAAACTCTTCCAGCCAAGGATAAATGTCCGGTATCGAATACACACTGCTTATTTTACATATATGTCACTTATCCGGAGCATTGTTATTATTTATCAGTATAGTAACGCACATTCTTAGAAATTTATAATAAAAAAAAAAACACACCAGAAAACAACGTATTAATTTAAATAGTAGATATTGAAATAAATATAAAAATTAATATCTATGCAAACTATAGAGCAAATGTCAGGGCAAAAAACTTGATAAAATGCAATGTTAGAAATAAATATACCATAATGACTATCTAATTATTATAAAATATCATTGATATAATATTAAAAATAAAAATCAATGCGACCTCTTTTAAAATAAATTAGAACAGGTGAAGAAGAAAAAAACATAATAAAAAAAAAAAAAAAAACGATTTTTCGGGGTTGCTATCAAACGTATTTTACTCTAGAGACGACATAATAATTTAGTGACTATAATTATTTTGGCTATTTATCCCACTATAGAAAACTATATACATTTATTATTTATTTGGTAGTCCTCATATACTGCGGAATGATATATAAGGCATTTACTGCTACTGCAATAATTTACCTAACTAAACTAATTATTCAATAATTAATCTCTGTATTAAATTAAAGAAAACTATATTATTTGGTATTTATATATATAGTAGTTTTATCACTCTAGTGATACTATTGTGTGTCGTGAGTGTAATTGCGGACATTATATTGGCATTTGTGTGCTAATATATTTATTTATATACGTCTAACCTTTTATACACACGTGATACTACAGATGATTTTTAAAGTATATGTGTAAAATTTAAATAATTTGTTAATTATTGTTCAGTATAATCCAAGTGGCCCTTGATATAATTTTAGGGTATTGTAGGTACGAAAAACTTTATTACCGTAGATCCGTGAGTGTATATGTATGGTATATAAAGACTTTAGTATTTATGTTATTTGGTCATTTTAGACCCATTATTAAATTAGGATATGTATCATTATATATCTTATATATATATATATATATATATATATATATATTAATATATATAGGTCAGCCTATCCAGATTAGATTGTCCCATGTTATGCAAAAATAAAACTATGATAGTCTAACTAGTAAAACTCATACTTTTATTTGAATCAGTACTATTAGTAACATTGTAGAATGGGGAAAATGAAGAAATAACTAATAAAATAAGAGAGATAACAATAACAATAATATTTAATGAAGAATTGAATAATATATATATAATATTATAAAGATGAGAAAAATTTTAAATATAAAACAGTTTAATTTAATATATTCAAATTTAATGCTAAATCATTCTATTTTGAAAATAATATTTATTACTCCTATAGCTAGTTACCATATATCTAAAGTATATCATTATATTAGTAAGTTACTTATATCCCAAAGCCTATTTTTTTCATGTTAGAGTCCTTTGAATCTCTCGCTGTTGTGATAAAAATAGTTTGTCAATCTTTTCGATCTGCCGTTAGTGAATTTGATAGGAAATCGTCTCGTGAGAATACTTACTCCGCCAGAGACTGTCTCGCCGCCCTCACGACGTCACTGAGCAGCTCACACCACACACACACTCCACGCAGACAGATCGAATGTATAAATAACTCTTCTAATTTGTAATTAGACTAGATGATACTTCTACTGAGAAAAATTTAAATTTTTCTTTGTTGATGACCTGGTGCTGATGCGCCCTCTCATGAAAAATATAAACAAACTATGCCTCCAAAATTAATTGATCTGAAGTTTTTGTTTGCTTCAATCTCTAATGTATTGATATTGTGCTCCTCACTCTTGTTTTGTGATATTTAATTAATTTTTGGCCATTATTTCATAGGAAATAGGTTGAGATCTATAAAATCCACTGGAAATACCCGACGAGATAGCACTTCGATATATTGATTTTTTGAAACTGTGGTTATCGCAAACTACTTTATTCACAGAGGATTGTCTCTCTATCGCATTCAACAGTTTTGCACAGAGGGTATCAGACTAGTAGATAAAGTATAGATTTTGGTAGATTATTTATTAAAAATTCAAATTTTCATACATAAAATCTTATGCTATAATATTTATTTTTTTTCTATACAGTTTAAGTATATAATATAGAAGAACTTTTTTTTCTCGCACTTCTTATCTAGAGGTCGTTACGAACTCGGAGCCCTTGCTATTGACTTAAGTATATCACTCACATTATCACAGTTTCAATAATGTAAAAGTTTAATTGTTTTTATAGAACTATAGGATGAATGTACCAGTTCCTTCTCATATTAAGAATATTCTAATGAAGTGCGTAGGCACTACATCCTGCAGAAGAACAAATAGGTCTATTATTATTTTATTTTATCTTTAAAATATCGTTTAGGACCCATTAAGTTTAATGAGTTATAGAATTATATATTATATACAGTTAAAATCTGTCCTTTATCTTCTGCCTAATAAATACACATTATCTTCACAAAACAAAACCATTCAAAGGTCATTTACGGAATGATCTCTTTGAGTTTAATAACAGATTCTGAGCAAAATCCTGATATTTTATTCTGAGAATACATAATTTTATTATATTATATTAGTACCTAATGTAAAGTTAACTATAATATACAGTGCTGCTAAAACCTCATCTCATTATATTAGGAGATAATTGGTTAATTAATTACTGTACCTACTCAAAATAATTTTTTGCTTTAAATTTGTTTTTTAATAGGTACCTTAAATTTCAACCCGTTTGTAGTGATTATGATAAGTTGCGTTGGCTTAGCTGGTAGTGATACCGTCATGGTCAAACTTCTTGTTAAAGGTATTAAACTCATTCAGTCCTCAACTCTACATCATAACCTTACTTTGTACTCCTCTATTATCGAACCTATAAAAAAATATGATGGTCATTTGAGAATATGCATCAAACTGTAAATTTAATAATCTTTAAACTCGATAATTGATTCATTTATGAACTATTTCAAAAAAATAAATAATTTTATTGTTAGCCAATGATTGTATAGTACTTACTAAGATATATGTTCTCTTAATTATAAGTGTTAAATAAATGAGATATCATTTTAGACTGCAGATATTGACGGGGTGGAATCGAGCAACTAATCTATGCTTTGTAGGGACTTATATCGTGAAATTTGCCATTTATAATTTCATTTTTAAATTCCTCTTTATGTATAATTCATTTATATTTTAATTTTTACTTAATATAAAAATGTTAATCATTAATTTAGACAAGGTATTAGTCCTATAAACATTTGAACAATGTAATTAAATTAGAAATATTGATAACTAAAATATATACAAAATAAATTTGAGACTGGGTAAGAAGCACATCGCGGAACTCACCTCAGACGAGCTGTCCGTCAACCTACTAGCGGGACACAAACGTGACTCATTGTCATAATGCAACGCCACCCTCTTCCAATGGTCGTGAGATAATATACTCATGTAATTCCATAATAATAATTTCCCCATCCTATATTAGTTTCTAGTTTATAATAAATATAATTATTTAGATTATGATAAGTAACTGTTTATTATATTTCAAAATGTCACTCTCAACTAATAGCCTTAACCAATTAAGCGTTATGGGTACAACTATAGGCAATCATTGATCGAACATATATAATATTAAACGGTCTGATATACAATATAAAAACGAATATACAATGGTGGCCCGCCTCAATTTCACTGGCTTCGTCTAAATATCCTCCATCATCAATTATATTGTTTATTGGGGATGAAAATCAGGCCAAGCCATACTTCATGCTGTAATACCCACATAGTCCCGAGAATTTAACTATCTCTATAGCTGTGGATTTGCGAACAAAAAATTTTAGTGATGTTGCCAGTTTTTATCACACTTCAACGACCTATACATGTAGCTCAAGCACTGTCTAACCATCTTACACAAAATAATATGAAAGAATCGCTATTTCTTATATCATAAATGATGACTGTTCCTCATTACTCTTTTTCTTGTTCACTATTTAAAACAAAGTTAAAAAAAACTCCACTTTTTCTCAGGTAATGTCGTCAACATGTCTGTGTCCTGAGCATTTTCATAAATGAGAACATTTATTGGTCTCTGTATTCTAATTAGATGTAATATATAATTTTGTTTATGTACCTGTATCTATGATACCACATTCTGAGTAATAGAGACAATTCTTCTACAGATTACATCTTTCACTGAACATTAATAGACTATCAGCCTCTTCTAACTCATCAGCTTATATAACACCTCTCTGTAGCCAGAGACTACATTACCTTTTGTTGCTCTACACCATGTGACAGCTCTCCATCTAGCATAAATAATAAGATTTCTTTTTATTTTATATAAGGTCACGGCGCCAAACTCTCGCTCGCCAGAATACTAATATAACCAAACAGTATTGGCCGAACATTCGCTCAGTAGTATATCCGCAGCTATATTACTATTACTCACTATCTCTCTGCTCGTGATAAACATCGATTCGGCGATTTATTATTATGTACACCTTAGCCACATTGATCTGATCATTCTTCAGATTTATTTGCTTCCAAACCGTGATTATACGCATACTTTCCAGAATTACTCCACCCTAATCTTATAATCTACAATGTAATCTTTTATTTCTTGGTCCACAGATCTCCAAGCCAATCCCATTCATATTGGTAGTATTAATAAATCATTTTATTGAATAATCCTAGGTGAAGAATCTACATTTTTAAATTCATTTATATAAAATTCATTGTCACCTTATCTGGCCACCTAAGAATTATCAAGAAATACATTTTGTTACTATTAATACATCCTTCACTATTCCCTAACTGAGGTGGCCTTTGGTAATACATCTGCAAAATTAGTAAAATTCCTTGCTTTATATGTCCTGTGTACTAATATAAATTATTATATAGCTAATATTAGATGGACAAATTTGAGAGTCCTATATATATATATATTAGTATATATATATACCCAGCTAATGAAAATAGCTACACTTAAATGAGACATACCTAAACTATATATACTTCACGATTTCCGCATGATAGAACTTAAATATTAGTCCATTTATATGATTGTAATAATCAACACTGTTTTTCTATTACAAACCACTATGTTAGTTTTCTTTTCACTAAGGATGCCAAAAACTTTAAGTATACTACTATATAGGTTTGGCGAGCAAGTATTAATTAATCTATATCACTTTGATATTTTATATCCTCATGTTAATAATTAAAATCTAATTTATGTATGATTATTTTAAAGTTGTTTGATATTATAATATTTCAATTTTGTGATATTTGTTTCTTGTTTTATTTTTTTTTATAGCTAATAACTTTTTATGCCTTGTTTCTTAAGAGGTTATAATAAGTTTGTTAGTGTCCATTTAGTACTATCTATCACCTGACCTCGTAAAAATGATTAGAGTCGCATATTTCATTTTAATAACTGTTTAATTCTTGATATTTGAGTTACAGTTTCAAATTCTATGCATTATACATGGAATATAGTTATAGTAATAGTTTCAAATTTATTTTTCAAAAGAGAATAAAATAAATTTGATTTTAAATAATATTATTACGTATTAAATATATATAATTATATTAGAATTTAAAATAAATGGAATTTAAACCTAAAATAATATTTAATATTTTCTAAACTTATTATTATTTACTAATAATTACTAATTTTATCAAATAAATAAAAAGGCAATTTGTGCCTAAAAAATTGAAAAATTGAAAATTAAAAAAAATCATCGATTTTTTTGGTTTGATTTAAAAAAAAAAAATAAAAAAAATCACCAACCCTGGTGCTTGCAAACAAATATTTATCAGCCCCTTCAACATCCCATCAGTCCAAGAGCGAGCGTATTTTAGTGTAGGTGGAATGTAAACACCCCAAAATACAGCCATCTCAGCAAGATACAGTGAAAGCTTATGTTTTTGCATCACATTTTACGAATTTTTGAATTTGAGTATTGAATGATATTTACTTTATCATAAGTGGGGTATATTAGATTATGTCAGTTTGAATAATAGCCGTTTTTATTTTTGCCTTTTCACGAGAGCCTGATTACTTGGTCCTTTCTTTCATTATTTTTTTTATTCCTTATAATTGCTTTTACGATAACAATAGTTGTTTTTTATTAAGAACTATTTCAGTCAAATTTTGACAGCCTTTATAAACCGAGTTTTTAAAAGGTTTATTTGGCATTTTCTAATTCACAGAACTTCGATTTTGCTAGCCAATTTGAAAAAAAAAAATTTCTTGAACATTTTTACAGTCTAATGTTTTATTTTAGCTGTGGCGAAGTGGATGCTTATTTGAAATCTGCGAAAATGTTGGCATACCCTTGCACTTGCAATTTTGAAAAGAAAAAAATTTAAAAATGATAAATTGTCTTTTTGAATGTTGGAAAAAATACTTTTTTATTGTTTAATGGTGTAATTAATTAGATTTGCTAAAGAAAAAAAGTGAAATAACTTATATCTTGCATACTAGAGCCTAGTATATCTATGATTGTATTAAAACTCATGCGGAATCGGCAGCGTATTGTTTTATGTTTTTTTTTTTTTTTTTTTTTTTTTTTTTTTTTTTTTTTAAACTTGGATTTTTGTTTATTTTTCCATCAAAATGCTACAGTTAGTGCTGTAAAATAAGTTAAATTTATAATAATTTAGACCAACTCAGTGGTAAATATACGCTTTTTGATTTGGTGATCGCATTTGGGTCTCTTAACGGGCAAGGGTTCGTCATAATTATATATATATATTATTATTATATTATAAATTATATTATTTATATATCATATTATATAATATTATATTTTATATATATATATATATATATATATAATATAACTTAAGTTATATATATTATATTTATAATATATATATATAATATATATATTATA
The DNA here is from genome assembly GCA_015478945.1 of Trachelipus rathkii. Lineage (NCBI taxonomy): Eukaryota > Metazoa > Arthropoda > Malacostraca > Isopoda > Trachelipodidae > Trachelipus > Trachelipus rathkii. The sequence goes on from JABUQX010104017.1 coordinate 15,451, forward strand.
ATTAATATATATATATAATATATATAATATATAATATTAATATATATATATAATAATATTAAATATATATAATTATATAATATATATATATATTAATATTATATGAATATATATATTATAATTATTATAAGTATCATCATGATTCACATTTCCATTATTATACAGTATTTATACCACCTGGAATCATGAATGAGTATATCACTGAAAAGGAAACCTTGTGAGAATACTTACTTATCACCATAGCTTTCAACCGCCACACTCGGCTACCCACTCAGAGAGATACTATTATATAACTATATATCATTTTTATAAACACTTAACTAAATGTACTTCTCACTTCAGTAATAAAATATATAAAGAATCATTTTAATATCCCTTTTGAATCGAAATTGGCCTCCCTGTTGGTTACATACGAGTGATTTATATATCTCACTTGAGGACCACGATGGATCATATAAATAAGGTAAACCTTGGGAAGAAAATACTTACTTCCCAGAGGCTATCTATACTACGTACTCACACTCGGGGGATTCATATCTCATAGGAGATGATATAGTAATATCATTTATTTTTTTTTTTTTTATTCCACAACTGTAAGTAATAATATTTTCACAGTTATGAAATAAATATAAAGATAATCTTTTTATTAAAAATCTCTTTTTGGGCTCGAACTCGAGCCCTTGCTATTGATATTGGTATATATATACTATATTTTTCGATCTCACCTATAATGTAGGGGAAAGTATAAAACATAAGTTGAAATGCCAAACTACTCTCTTCAATTATTATATAATTTTTACAATATTCTATACTCAAAAAAATTTTTTTTTCTTTAAATTCGTTTAAGTAGTATACCACATTTATATAAAGTTTAGGTTTATGATATAATATAATTACAAGTATATTATGTATCTACTTTAACCAACTTACCATAATAATCTTACTTATTATTTATCGACACATAAATATGATATATTTTATAAGTAGTATTATTTAGATGAAAACAATAGCAGTAAAAATTACTGAATTTATTCTGAGTAAACATTTTTTTTATATTATCTTTATAGTGCCTATGTAATTAGTACTAAAACAGTTGCGGCCAAACTCTACCATTAATGAATATAATAGTATAATCAATCTGCCAATAAACAAAATATTTTAATGTTATTAAATATTTGTTTATATTATGGACCTAATAAATAATTTTTTGATTAAAATTTTGTTAATTATAACAACAGTAAATATATTCTGTAATCTCTAATACCAATCTCATCAATAACCTTACTATGATACTTTCGAACCTAAAATTTAATTATTTTATAACTCAAAGATTGCGTTCTATGGAAATGTTAATAATGATTGATTGATTTTTAAAAAATATAAATTTTATTAGTATAAATCTTGTTGAACAAAATAAATGTACAAAAATATGATATATATCAAAAAAATAACGAATATTAATTAATAAAAAATATGTTAAATTTTGAGAATTTATTAATATATTATACTAATACATTTAATGTACAGGAATTGCTTCCGGCCCTTATAGAAAAATTTAGAAAATTAATATTAGTAGACAGTAAGAAGCCACATGGACCTATCAGAGACTGATCAGGCCATGTACACCTATAACTAACAAACTTGACCTATCATTATATATAATATATATATTATATATTAAGCAATCCAGGCAATAAGCTAAAGCCATGAGCTTGATTACAAAATTACTAGTCATTAGATTCGATACCAATGGTTAGCTCGCTTAGTTCACAGATACCACACTATAATGTATAAGATCCCGCATCGCCAATAAACCCTCCACGATCGATCTGCTCCTACATCGACTGTAATTGATGGTGCACACATTGTCATTATTCGTTGAGACATTTAATGAACTATAATGAATTTTCTTAATAAACTAACTAAAACAGCTCAACTTAATGTGAGAGTGCTGTATCATAACATAGAAAATTATCGAAAAATGAAGTTGAAGCAATTCAAATCAGCTTGCTATTCCATACTCTATTTATTCTGAATAGTTATTCTCCTATCCAAAAGACATCTTTTTCATTACAAATGTTCTGCTAGATGAGTGAAGTCGATTACACATTCCATCTAGAATCGGAACGCACGTTATTGTGCTGCAAACGCCACATATCCGAACCTCTTTGCTTCGTGCTGAACGATCAGCTTTTTGTTACTTAGTATCACATATATTATATTGGCATAGCTTTCTTCTGTAGATGATATTAACTGATCGTATATCAGATAATCACACTGCGCGCTCTTGACTCAGCACGTTCGGGTGCACCCTCTATTTGACTAAGTAGAAAGATTTACTTAGGTTCTCAAAAAATCAGCGCTCTGATATGTCATTTCTGCTACCTGATGTAATTGTAAAAAATTTGTTTGATTGGACCTGTATCATGTCCCCTCTGATATAATTCGGCTTATCACAGAGCTAAGACAGTACCTAGAACTTTTTGACATCACGATCTTCTCAAATGATCCTCATAGCTTATATATAGCATGGCCTGCAATATACACCAAAGACGAATACTATTGAGAGTTGCTTGCAATTAACAACTTTAGAGATAGCTACATAACACTACGCATTTGAGTTTCGTTAGAAAAGTCTTATATATTTAAATAAAGGGACTCTACCATCTTAGTTGACTCACGAAATACTTCACTAATTATTGAGACTCTAATCCAACTGTATAGCTATATTAATAGGCAAGTTTTTTGTAACAATATCTAAAGACATGTCTAGTTTACTATTAATTCGTGTACTTTGTGTTGCTCTTGTGTTGAAAAAAACACTTTGACACGTACTTGTACATGTATTCTATAGTTAACTCCAGCATCTTATTCGTAAGCTCTAACTTCATCTCTATGTCTAAAAGGACAAACTACGTCCAAAAAACACATCTTGCGTTAGGCAATCCAACTTACCAATATATACTATACTGTATAATATCAATAACAATACATCATATGTACACTGGAAAAACTTCTCTATTCTGCGCGATTCACACGAGTATGATGGCACAATACCACACCATTCATATTGTAGTTAAAACTTTTATTTGAATAACTAGGTGAAGAACCTTACATTTGTTAATTAATTATTAAATTTATTTGCCACTTATCTGCCCCCCAAGAAGTTTATCAAGAATCTTTTGAATCTTTATACATCCTTACTATTCCTAACTGAGGTGGCCATTTTGGTATCATCTGCAAACTTAGACCACCTTGCATTTAAGTCCCTGGTCTAAATTAAACTCATTTATCATAGCTAATATGAGAACATTGAGGTCCCAGCAACTGAACCCCATGAACACCACTCTTCACGTATTGTTCCCACGGGCATTACGCAAAAAACATAGTATGTAGCATAATGATTGAAACTATCTATATACCTAACGAAAAACGACTACTAGTGTCTCTAATTTGCATGATACCTAATCACTCTGGTCGGAAACCACTTCTTTAATCCAACCAAGATACAGGGTTGGATGTGTAATTTCTAAGCAAATACAGTAATTGATTCAAACCAGTTAAGCTTAAAAATACAATCTTGATGTTATTTCCTCTGACCATTGAGAGAAAAAAATATCATGCATGTCCTCGTTTCAATTTCTTATTATATTTTTTATTTATGTGAGGACGATAATGCTATAATGTCTCTTGGTCTAAATACTATATAAGATGTTAAAAAGAGATAATATTAGATCTCTCTAGACGATGAAACTTATAGATGTTATCTCACAGAAGCCAATTCACTTACCTGATATATTAAGCAGATAATTTTTCCAAATTCTACGTAACAATGAAAAAAGTATAGCATAATTCCACTATTGTACAAATATGTTACTTGTCATTTATGTCAAAGGTCTGATTATGGTCTTCAATGGGAGAAGAGAAGGTATGTAACGAAGAATTTGTAGTTGTAGCGTCTCTTAGGGAGTTTGACTCCCAGTCCAGTAATCCATTCATTGGAACACATTATATTCCTAGTAGAATTGTGGCCATAAAACTTAGTAATAATATTAATATATAATTAAATAACTTAATTAATTTAAATAATTTATATAATTTATTTACTATATAAAACTATTATTTAATTATTATTAATATTAGCATTTTTATCTAATTTTCATTTTTCAAATATAATTATATAAATAAAGGTTAATTTGTATGCTAAATAAAAATTGAAAAATTGAAAAATAAAAAAAATCATCCAAAATGGAAATCTGGGACACGCTTTAATAAAAAAAAAAAAAACTCCGAGAGATAATATAAAATCATAACACAATCCAAGCTCCACCCTGGTGCTCTGTGCAACACAAGATCAGTTGAATCAGATGCGAAAAAAATCGACACCTCTGGCGCATCATCACTAATTATCATATACCAGTCATCAAGATGCGATAATATGCTCAGTATTATTATTTTATAAGATTATCGTAGGTGAGAATGTAAAACATTACTAATCCTAAATAAAGTAAAATACAGGTTCTCAGCAAGATAACTAGTAGATAAATAGCCGTTAATAGTTTTATTGTCAAATGTCAACTAATTTTTGAGAATTATTTGAAGTTTATAGTAAGGTTATATTAGTATGATATTTTAATCTTTATCATATAAGAGTTAGTATATCTATATATTTGAAGAATGAGCTTAATATGTCATGTTGGAGAGATACTAATATAAAAGCTCTCTCTTAGCATTAATTGTTCTTTGTAACTTATGAGGGCCATTTTCTTTCAGCACTAACTATAAGGTATGTACTCTGACTTACTTGGTTCACCTCCTTACTCTGTTGTGCTCTTATCTTACTGCTTTCGCGCAAGGATAGTAGGTAATTTATGTTCCTCTCCTTTGTATTTGCTAAGCTAAGTTAGACCAATATACGCCTGACCTTTGATATGTATAAGCGCCTAGACGGAATAGTAAAGTGTCGATTATTAGTTGAGTAGACGGTCACATTCGAATCTAACTGTTGTTGAACAATAGGACATCAGGACAGCTATCACACAGTGGAACGGTGGTTCCGCGTTATCAAATAAGACCTGTGTCTATATTAGGTTTATTGGGTTTCCACATTTTACTGAATTCACAGGGAACGTTTGTGGATCCGATTGTGTTAAATGCTAGCCAAATGTAGAATAGAGATATCCTAATTGAGATATAATAAATTTTACAGTCTAGTTTATTAGCTGTGCGAATGGATGCTTTTTTTGAAAATCTGCGAAAAGTTGCATAACCTTGCACTTCCTCTGGCATAATTTTGTCTTTGAAAACTAACAAAAGAGATATTCCTCAAATCTACTAAACTTTAAGAGAGTTAAATATTTGTCTTTGTTTACATATGAATGGGTTCGGACACTCCTACCTTATAAGAATAACTAGTCTTTTGAATGTATGTGATAATAGAAGTGTATTAGCTCTATGTTTGTCGACAATGACACTCGAGAATGTGACGAACTGTAAATTATTGTATGGCGAGACTCAAGAAAGAACATAAAGAATAGGTGAAGTAGAGGAAAACCTACGATACTTGTGTTCATGATCACTAATGCATACTAGAAGGACGCACATGCAATGTATAGCGATACAGGGGTTCGACAATAAGTTCTGTAAATGGTTGTTTTTATAATGATGTATATTATATGCGGGTAGTACGTGATATGCGGAACTACGTAGGTAACTACGTTGCTCTGTTATACGAGGACTCTTATAATGTGTATTAATATATTTCGATTATTTTGTCTTTGTATTAGTAGCATATATCCTTTTCATTATAGTATTTAGTAAAGTTTTCTATTTATATGTTAATAAGTCAGATGTTTGTACCGGATGCCTATATAATGTAGAATTATGTACATAAGATTTATATGCAATTTATTATATACCATCACTACAGTGGTAAATTTATGAAAGTGGTAGTGGAGGATCGATTCTTTTATAATCCTGTGACATCGAGTGTATGTTGGTGAATACGCTGGTAGTTGTGAGTCTCTTACGCAGGTTCGTCATATATATATATATAATATAGCCAGTGTAAATCTTCAAATATAGAGGTTAAAGCTTCATACCAGTATATTAATGCAACTTTCAAAGGGCGTATAAACCTACTACAATAAAATAAAAAATAGGCAATTCTGGGCTAGTATTAATGTGCCGGAACTAATAAATAGAGGAAGATAATTTATCATAATTCCCAACAAATTCCGAAAAAGAGAAATAGCTGGTTTGCTGTTATCGCCTACCTGCAGTCTATTAGTAAAGGCTTGATGAATGATTAAACAATTATTTTGTGAATATAATCGAGAGGCGTTAAAACGTTACGATAAATTGAGTTATATATAAGCATATTGCCTTGAAGTTCCTTATAAAAATTTTATAAGCTGAAAAATTAATATTTGTGTTTTACAAGTAAGAGAAACTGTTTTATCATCGGTTTTTCATTCCCAGGTATAATATTTTAGATATTGGAATGTATCACATCTAGCTATGAAAGCCTTCACACCGTCGCTTATGGTCTACTCCAATAATCGCTCACGGATTATTTTATATTATTAATATATATATATATATATATACTATATATATATATATTATATATATATATTATATATATATTATAATATATATATTAACTATAGTAAATAATATATTAATATATATATATATATATTATTATAATATGTATATTATAATAATATATATATATATATAATATTAATATATATTATATAATATATATATATATTATATATATATTTACTATATATACATATAACTAGTATTAAATATATATATATATCTTATATAATTATATATTATATTAATTATCATTAATATATTATATAATATATATTATTAATTATATATTAATAATTATATTATATATATATATATATATTATTATTAAATCTTATAATATATATTATATATATATATACTTAGGTATTGAACATAGTGGTATTATATATATATATTATATATATATATATATATATATATATTATATAATATATATTAATATATATATTCAATTTACTTAAAAATTCCTAAATATTATTGAATATAAAAAGGAAATTGACAGTTTTATTATGTTATGACGCTTTAACTGAGTCGTGCGATGCATTATTAGACATATTCAATACCTCACTATTTATATATATATATATATATATATATAAAGCGGCTTATTTTGTTTATGGGGTCAATTTATAAGGGTCATCAAAAAATAAAAAAAAAAAAAAAGATAGTATAAAGTAAGCATTTACTCGCATGCACCACGGGTACAATTATTGAAGAAGATACTTCAAGCATACGCATAACATGCTTTTTTTTTGATGACCTAGCTCAGACGAGAACTGATCTGCGTCGCGGATGCATTCTCATATTTGAGGGATATTATAATGATTACATTCATATTGACTAGATAATCATTAGATATTACTTTAAACGAATAAAAACTAGTATGAAAATAAGAGTATTATGTAATAATACCTTTACTGAGTTTTGAAGGGATAAAACTAGCTTTATGGTAATATTCTTATTGAGAATTATAAATATCAGTTAACCATAAAGAAACAATAGTTACTATTTCAGACTTGGAGATATTAGATAGCATTTACTATATTGCTTGGACTATAGCAGAATTAATTTGCTCTCACAAAAATTATCCATCTAGCATATAATCGTATACCGTTGGGAACAGCCCAGATTTTGTGAAATATTACACATAGAGGTTTAAACTAATTTCTGTATTGATACTAGGAAATGGCGAGTAAATAGATAGAATCTATAATGCTCCATAGCATTACGATTACAAGTCTTATTCTGAGAAAATCTATATTGACTGGTCATACTATTCTATATAAATATTATCAGATCGAGCTCTATCTACGCTATCATTATTACATGTCTCTCGAGTGTCATAGATGTAATCTAACATAATAAAATACGCAGCTCGACTAAGGATGAAGGCACCTGCTCCTTGTACTGGATCTCTAGCTATCAAAATGAAAATGATGGACGTTTAATATATGTATAATTAAATAAAAGTTGCAATTAACTATAGCGCTAGAAAAACTCTTTTAGGTTTACTGTGGAAAATTAATGACTCTTACCTACTATTCGGCATAAACATTTAGGACAGACCCAGCTCGATATCAGCGCCATTAAGTTTGGATTGGAATAACACTTAAATTGCTAATTAAATCTCGAAACTTTGTGTTGCAGTGAAACAACTTCAAATCCGATAACAGTCATTAATTTAACTTCTTCGTTATATAAACCTACATTATATATAAAAGGAAAAGTAAAACTAGAAAATCTACAGAACCATACACCTTATATATAATATTCATAAGTAAAATTTTGAAAGATGCATTTAGTTGTATTCTTTGTTAAACCTTTATCAAAATTTGAGTTAGTATGTAATAAGAAACACATCAGCATTTATTAACAATATGAAATGTAGTTATAGCATAAAATAGAATTAGTATATAATAACTATCACCTAAAAGTAAAAAAACGATTTAGAAATTTTAAATGATAGTAATTCCATATCAAAGTTTGATGGATAATAAGTTTTAAGCAAAATGTTTATACTCGCGTAGATAATATATTATACAATATATATATAACGTCTTTGGTACGCGAAGATGGGGCAAGTGACCAATGGTAACCTATGCGTCATGTCACGTGCTATAACTCTACGTTATCGTTCACGTATCTGGAGTTACTCTACCATAAATGTCTCGGAGTTTCTATATATTATGTATGGATAAAATGAGAATAGACTTTCTCAGTTTGAAATCTTCTGTGATCGTATAGGCTCATATACGCACAGTAAAGCAAGCCCACTCAAAAATAATACAATCTGTAATTCTATTCTTCAAAGAAAATAATTCAGAATATTCAAAGATTTCTCTAAATATAAAGCTCATTCAGCAAACTAGTGACACTATTGGGGGGTGAATTCAATAACACCATTAGATGGGTTGAAATCGGACCATCTCTGTCTTAAATTCATTTTAACGCGTGAGCGAGATAGTGTTTTTGGTAATAATCGTATGTAATGTTTGGTTAAGTATGATAATTGTTTGATTAGGTATGTTACAAATATTTGATGAATTGACGTAATTCAACAGAATGTCTACCAGTGTAATCCGATACTAGGTAAAAATAGAATTAACAAAATAATATGTGGGTCCTTATACATCAGAACCCCTCCCTGCTGTCAGAAAAAAAACTTGCACGAATTTTTTTGGAATTATTGTTAATTTTATTATATATAAATATTTTCAATTTTTTAATTATATATATATTTATATATTTTATCCTTTATATAAGTAACTATTTTTATATTTATAATTAGAATTATATATACATTAATATAAATATGTCAATATAATTAATTATATAATAATATACGAAAACAATGTGGCGTTACACCCATCATCATAATTTTTTATAAACGTCGGAGGTTGATAATATTGGAACAAGTTAAATTCAGACATACCCCGCATGTGATTTCCGGCCCACTGGGTATATCTTAAAATCAAACATTCCGCAGTTCGGCACAATACAACCAAGTATTCCTCGTTTGGACTCAGTCTGTAAAAAGCATAAGACCATTCACTTTGAGTGATGCTACATCACTAATAACTTTGTGTGAAGTAGTAACTTATTAAAATCCATTACCACAAATTTTTCATTTTATACAAATGTTAAAAAAACTCACTTATTTCTCAAAAGTGATAATTTCTATTGAATAGGGCATTTTGTAATAATCACCTAATATTTATTATTAATATATTTTTTAAAAATACTTACTTTAACTTTCTAGACTTAAAAGATAAGCACAATAGAAACTGCAGTACTACCAATAGTGGCTATTAAAATGAGCGATAAATTTATATTTTATATTTATTTTATTAACTTTAGAAATGGATATAACTATCATATCCTCTACCTCTCCCGATTGCCTATTAATATTGATAGAGCATGGAAGCTATAATTATATTACCTCTCAGCATATGTTCTTGAACTAACTAAAGGAATATTATTTACTCAACACTAAGATACTATTTAAACTGGATATTTAATGACAATAATCTAACTCTAGCTTAGATTTAGAAAACTACTTCGGTCTAAAGCAATATTTTTGTATCCAATTATATATTTAATTAGAGTTATTTCACTTATTTGTAAAGGCAGACAGGAAGCTAAAGTTGGAAAGTAGAGGAAACCTACGATACTGTGTCTGAACTCAATAAGACAGACAGCATCGAGTGAAGTGGTTGGTCATAAGCCTATTCATGTTTCTAAATTATGCGGTAGTGGATCCGTATAGGTATAAATAGTCAGTTCAGATGGACTTATATATCTTAAAGTTAGTATATCTCTCATTCAAGCCTACTGTGATTCTTACTTAGTATAAAATTACTAACAAAGGATATTTACCTCATATATCACTAGAATATAAGGATATTTATGAACATTTAGGTTATATTGTGCACTCTCCATATAACTCATTTGATTATAAATATGCTTTGGAGGTAAATGAGTGAATATGCTATTAATGATTTGTCGACAATTTTAGTAACCTCAAATCGACTGTATATTTAGTAATAGGCAGCAGAAGCTAAAGTCGTTATAGGTATAGTAAATTTAATCAGGAAATACGATACTCTTTATATATAGTGTCGAACAATATAAAGACAGACATGACATCGCAGTAAATTACTGGGAAGTTCGATAAACTAAATAAAGAAAATTTGTATGTTGTTTATTAATTATCGCGGGTGTGGATTCTAGTGGTAATGGGCCGTCGATGGACGCTAAAGGGAAAGATCTATTTTCTATCCGAAATTGTATAATACTATATGCTAACTGCCCTATATATTAATATATCTATTGCCAACGTATTCATAATGAGTTACAATAAAATTATATGGGAGGGCTGTCGATTTATGTCTCGAAAGTAATACCTATCAACTTAATCAGAAATACTAAACTGTGTAATAATATAAGTATTTTTAAAATCAATAATACCATTGATTCTATGGTTGGCCGGGCATCGGAAGTCTCCGCTCCGCACCAGCACGCACGCAGTAAGTTATAATGTTATAATAAATATACGCCTGCGCTGTATATATATATCCATATATAAGTAAATCACGAAAAAAAAATATCCTTAAAAATATAGAACTGAATAAAATTAAAGTCAAAAACAATCAGTGTTTCTAGAATGATTTCTCTATAAGGCTCATCGTTATGATGGTTTCCAATAAATCAATAAAGTTATTTATTCTATTTTCTTCATATTTCATATCAAGCAGTTTGCACTACAAAATGTTAATGAGTTTATCAGCTTGCGATATAAAATATGCAAGCATTTATGAAAAACGTGAAACCTAAGAAATTCAACCTACCAAATCGGATGTATATTATGCTCACTTATATATTATATATATATATCTACCTACTTACCTATGCTTAACTATCTCTCGTCCTATATTACTAATAATATATCTATACTTACTAGTATATACTACTATATATATCCTATATCTACTCTCCCTAATATCATATATCATAGTCTATGGGTGTGCTGTGTGTTTTAGTCCTACTTGATTTTAAATTTCCTGAAGTAGGAGCAGAAACCAGAGTATGTTCATTTTCTATTCCAAATGTGAGGAGTTAACTATTCTTTTCTTAAACAATTACAAACAGAATAGCCTGCTCCAAAACACGGGTCATTAAAACAGAAAGTTTTTTTAATCAGTATTGACCTTGTTTCAAAGTTGCTTCATTTCTTCCTTCTCTCTTTATGCACTCATCCACAAGCACGCGCTCGTTGCACACTTGCTACACACTCACACACACACACACACACACAACATTCCACACACACACATACACATATATATATATTAGTATATATATCACTAGTACTTATATTATAATATATTATAGTATATTATTATCCTATATTATATATACTTACTTATACTATATTTATATCTCCTCATATATATATTATCATTATATACCTATATATTCACTATATAATTACTATACATATTCATGAGAAAGCTTCATGCTATGCTCCGCACGGATTTTCCGGTGGGGCATGTCTGCAACACGTATAGTCCCGCAGTTCTATGGGGAACTCTATATTTGAACATTGAATGTGATGATTCACTGATGATTGATATTCACCCTAGATAGAGACATTTTCATACACCTCCAATGAACTCAATCTCCCCTTATATGTTAGGTTATTATTCAAAACTTTGGTTCTTGTACTCATACTAATCATATATGTATCACTGCTAATGTCTGTTTCCGAAAATGCAAGTTGTTTCTAACAATTAAACCCAGCTGATTCCCAAACCTTCTTGCCAGCTTTGTTCAGCCCGAATTTCACATCTACCTCCTACACATCTTTAAGCATACTTAACACTCGTTTCACAAAATCTTGTCCTAACATTAATATATTATGGCTATACACTTATACCACACATCGAGCCGATATTTTTCTCTTTTTACTTATTTCTTATTTATGCAGTGTTTTGAACATTGTGGCATCCTAAGACTATTGCAAAGTAAAAAAAATCCAGTCTGTGGGCATGGGATGCGAGTTGCATGATCAGATAGTTGATGGCAATTTCTTGCTCGTGTTGAAAGTGCTATCTGGCATCTGCTTTCAACTCATTCAACGGAGTCCTCTTTTGCTTTCCTCCCCTACCACAACTTGAGAACTCCTTCTCTGCAGGATGCACAACGCTTGTTCTGACGAATTATTCCAACCAACCTTCTAAGCTCTTCCCCTTGGACAGCAGCTGCTCTGCGCAGGTTTAGCTAGTCGTGAATATTGAATAAAGAATCTGTGCATTTTGGTCTTTGGAACTCAAATTTCATACAGCTTTAATGGCTCAATCACTTTCGTGGTGGCCACGTTCCTACTTTTGCAGGAAAAAGTCATCCTCATGAACCTCGGTCATCATCAGGTGCAGACAAGGAATGAAATTATCCACTCTTAAAGATTGCTGTTTTCTTCGGTCAATGCCTTCGAAAAGTAGCGACTGTATGTTATCTCAAGCCATTCAATTTGCTCGCCCAATCCTTTTGTTGATGATCATTAGAAAGTGATCCAGCCATTATTCCTTCCTCAAAAACCGGTCTTCATATAATATACTATAATCATTACTTCTCTCTACTATATATATATATCTCTATATATATCTATATCAATATATATATACTACCTTATCCTATACTCTATTATCTATACTATATCATACATATTACACTATACTTATCTACTATATATACACTATATCACTATAAGAGAGAGAGAGAGAGAGAGAGATGAGAAGAAGAGAGAGAGACGATGAGCAAGAGAGAGAGAGACGCACGAGAGGAGTAGAGAGGCACGAGTTACAAGGAAATACCACACACTTGCTGTTAAGTATTTGTGACTTAGTTTCTGAAAAATTTTTTCAGGGGGCTGCAGTTCCGCACGTGCCTATTGACCACGAGTCTCCCAGCTGCATAAATAGGAGCTGTGCTTCATTTTATTAAGTATGAATTGTAAAATATATTTTTTATTATGCGTAATTGAACATGGTTTATCTCTAAAATTTTGTTTATCTCTTCTTCCAAGGAAAACATTTATATTTCTTTATGTTTTTGTTATAACAATTGAATAAAAAAAATAAAGTTTTTCCTTTTGTCATACAATAAACAATTTACACATACACTACGAATTAAATAGGAAGTATTGTTGGGCAATAAATCAAATGAGAGTATTGCTATTAGGGTTGGTAGTGGCAACCAATTCAATTCTGACAGAAGTTCACTAAATATATATATAATATATATATATATATACTTATATATTATATATATATTATTATTATTACTATATATTATAATATAATATATATATAATCTTTTTCAAGAAAATATACTACTATATACTAATATATATACTAGTACATATATTAGTACGTAATACACGAGTGGCGCACAATAAACACCGGCCCAATACATGGTCATCTAGTGGATTTTCTCTGTCACAGTTACTCCAACGATAAAGGGTTTTATACACCTATTTTCAGCAGATGGGCGACCGGTCATACGTCGATCTGTCATTGACTTAACCATACATACCCGATTTTACAGAGGAAAGGACCATCAACAAGGGTTTGTAGCCTCCCGGCCTCCCGACCCTCTCACATAGTGACTATTTCCTGTGGGGATTTCTAAAATCTAGAGTCTATCACAACAATCCCAGAACAATTGATACATTGAAAAACACCATACGTCAAGAGATTTCCCAACATTCCCACAACGAACATCCGAGAAATGTTTTCTAATAACATGCTTACACGTGCAAAAACTTGCTTTGGCGTGCGTTCTTGACGGAGAAACATTTCGAACATAACTTTAAATCTCCTGCTCTGTTAATTAAACCGTAGGTAAAGCGGTGTCCCAAAAAACACAATCCAAAAAAAATAAAAAAAAAAAACAATATTATTGTTACTATACTACTACTATTTGGATTAGACGCTACGTATGTACTTAAGTCGGTTAATTTATTTTTCGTAGATGGGTTGCCAGTTTTATGGCGACTATTATATTTATCTCTATTTATACTAATTATAACTCTAATAATATATAATAATACTTATATAACTATATATATATATTATCTAAGTATATTTATACTTCATATACTATATATATATATATCTATTATATATAATACTATACTTATATTATTATATATTATATATATCTATATATATATATATTATAGCGATCTTATTATGTTTTACGACTCCGCGCCAGTTTGATTTTTTTTTTTTTTTTATATCTACTCTTCTAAGTATATGATACCTAACAGTCAATTTACACGGGGTGAAAAACATGATTCAAAAATATATGGGACCAGTTACGTTTTTACCCGACTCACCCGTCAGTTTTCAATTTCTTTTTTTTTTTCTTTTTTTTTTTTATATATTTCTAGTATACCCTTGCTATCCTAACCAGTCCATATTTAAGGGGTGAAAAAACATGATTTCTCAATCAAATATACTAGCACGAGTTACGTATATACTATAATATTATCTATATAATCACATATATAATATATCTATATACTTTATTTTGTGGCAGTTCATATATTATATCACCTCTAGTATATATATTATTTACTTCATATATCTATATATTATATATATATATCATATATCTATATATTATATATTATACCACAGACTCCTAAGCTAATCCTCATTCATTACTTGTAGTAGACTTCCGACCCGCTAATAAGGAGATTTCGCTGACATCGCCGTCATTTCCGTTTAGCCAAACTCACTTTTAAGAACAGTGTGAAGTACATCTAATTTTTTTTTTCTTTTTTTCTTTTCTTTTTTTTTTTTTTTTCTTCTTTTTTTTTTTTTTTGGCCTTGTAAATGATGCCCACTGCCCATTTTCTCTGAGGTGAATGCACAACACTGCTTATAAGTTCTATGGATATACTCTACCAAATACCTACTTTCATCCACGGCCTGTGTCGCAAAAACACTTGTACTAAATGTGCATACATTGAATATTCATAATACTAGTAAGGCTACATGAGCCAGTTTATTTTACATTCACCTCAGTTTACTTTCCAATTACTACGAAGAAACGTAAACACAATGTTTATTAAATCATGTTTTAATGATATTTAATCTAGAACAGATTTTTTTTGGTAATTTTTCAGGTCACTCGAGTAAGTTTGGAGGCCGATAATTGCCAATTCTCCATTTAAAATAATATCATTCACTATAAAATTTGATTTTCTATATATATCACTATATATATATGATACTCTACATATATCATTATATATTCTTTATCTCTATATATGATAGTAAGCTATAATATAGTATCATAAGTATTATATTAGTATGTATACTACTTATTATACTCTAGTAGATCTATATACTATATATATCATCTCTATCGTTTATAAGTATACTTAGCTTGTGCAAACACAATCCTTACATATCACGTTGACAATAAACATCCTAAAAGGGCCAATGCGTTTATTGTCCTATATATATATATATATATTACTAAGTCACTTATATTTAATATATACTATTATATAATACTCCTCTCTTATATATACTATCACTATTTTATCTATACATTAGTTATATCACTATATTATATGAGTCTAGTATATGTATATATAATATATATATATATCACTCTACATATATATATAGTATTAAATGCCTGCTTATTATATATAATATAGTATATATATATTATCTATCTATCTATATATCTATTATATATCTCTTACTATTCTTTAATATACACTATACTACTACTCTTATTATATATATATTATCTATATATATACCACTATAACTATACTTACTAATCATATCTATATCTATATTACTAATACATACCCTTACTAATATATACTACCTATATATATACTATCTAGTATAATATAACTACTATATCTATATAAGCCTAATATACTATTAGTATAATTATATACTATATATATCCTTTATTTATATATTATATATTCTATTTATATAATTTTGCTTTTTCTTTTAAATGTATTCATCAAATGACAAACTTTCATTCGCTAAAGGATTTAAATTTATGTTCTTGTCTTTTATTGTCCTTTGTCGCCACCAATTTTTCATTATATATTTTTTTTAATTTTCAAATAAAAATGGAAAATATATTTTGATGAAATTCTGAGATATTTTTGTACAGATAGAAGGATCATGAAGGAATCTTTGTTTCCCGCCTACAATTTTAAAAGAAGCAAATCGATCAGTCCACGTGGATGAGCTCATATATTCCCGACATTTCAGTATTGCAATTCTATATACTACACACTAATCGACTCCACCTATATTATATATATACTAATATACTAATATATATATATATATCATATTATATATACATATATATCTATCTAATATATATATATCTACGCATATATATACTAAATATATATATATTACTATATATATATATTATATATATATAATATTATATTGATATATATATATATTACAGTATTATTATATTGCTGTACTATAAAATGGATGTATCACCCAATAAATTAATCAAACTAAGATTCTTCTCTGACTCAAAATCGATATTTTATCGATATTTTAAGTTACAAATTCGAGACAACCCCTTTGGGAATAAACGTACGATTTTTTAACGAATGGGTTATTATTCATTCTTTGGGCATTTTATGGAAAGTTTCCAAAGGAAAATCATCTATATAAAGATTAGGAACACGGCCATTGTTTTTTTTTTTTGTTTTTTTTTTTTGCTTGTACATACGGCGAATGAGAGGGAGTTCGCGGTGTGAAATCATCATCGAATGGTGTAGGCACTTGGGACAAATATAACTGAGTTTACTCACATAAGCTTTAGGTTATATGCTGGATGAAATGCCAAAACAGATGACCCAGAGTGTATTTATGATATAGCACGAATCGGTAGGCAAATGGCTTGGTGCAATAAATTCTTTGCCGAATCTGTAAAAGCAGCTAAAGCCCTTTGATTAGCGGTAAGGCTCCGCAATGAAGGGTAAGTTGTTACCGTTTATGTATTTTAGTGAAACTATGGGTGTGGAATAAGATATATAGATCTATCAGGTTCAAATACTGTCATCAACAGATGGACAATTCTTAGGAGCGGCATCTAGTACGAAGACACAACTGCTAAAAATAGGAATAAACATCTTCACGCGAGGTCTTGTGTGGTTGTAAACAGAAAGAGTGAATGAAGAATGAATAAAAAAGCATTGCATTAAGGTGGTTTGGGCCATTTCTGGAAACGGACGGATGGATGATGAATCCTTTATGTTAATGTGGATGAATATGTGGTGAGTTGATGTGTACTGGGGCAATCGACCAGGCCCTGAGTAGACCGAAAAAAACAGTGTAACTTGAGTCAGTAAATATTGTCTGCACGAAAGGAATGTAAGTTTGGCAGACGCGAGAAGAAAGATGCTATTAATAGGAATGGATACGGGGTTTTGTGAGGGCGTACGGTTGTAGAACTCGCTCAAAGTACGAACCTTTACATTGCAAGCGCATACGCCACATGGGGTTCAGTCGCGATGTTGTGAAAGACTCTACGGGGGATCTTTTCTTTACTGTGATGGCTAGCAGTTAATGAGTAATGGAATGAAGGGGTGAGGCTTCTTTTCGCTACTTACGTCAAGTGAATCTTCTACTTACACTATCCTTTTCTTGTGCATTGCTGCGCCACCCTATCTCATAATCATCTGTCGGTGAGTCGAAATGGCAGCATAAGGATCAGGAATATGTAAATATATATCATATACTATATATATTACTATA
This sequence comes from Trachelipus rathkii, assembly GCA_015478945.1. NCBI lineage: Eukaryota > Metazoa > Arthropoda > Malacostraca > Isopoda > Trachelipodidae > Trachelipus > Trachelipus rathkii. The sequence continues at coordinate 33,897 of JABUQX010104017.1, forward strand.
TATATATATATCATTATTATTTACTCTTACATATACATATTATATACTATATATACCTACCATTTATCATTATCTCAGATATATACTATCATACTATCTATATATATATATCTACTCATATATACTATTATATAATATATACTTACTAATTACTATTATTACTAATCTATATATATAATTCTATACTTATACTTACATTATACTATATATACTTATATATAATGTCTCTAAGTGGGTTATGAACCTTACCTTGAATTGGTAAACCCAGGAGTGTTTACCATCCTGACCACGATGAGTCTAAAGCAAGCCCGTCACTTTCCTCCTGCAAAGTTAACCTACCTTCCCCACAGGAACAAGGCTATGTTCTTTGGTTGACATCTGCATCTCCGGCAGACTCTCTCCCGCTCACACTCGGCGACCCAGGGGTCACACCTGGTAATTTTTTAACGGAACTTTACTTGTATACCATATACAGTATAATGCATTAAATTATTTAAAACTCTCTGGATATTATTATTTATCATTATATATATTACCATATATATATATTATTATTCTATATTATATATATTTATTCATAAATATATAAATCTATTATTATCTATATTTAATATAATATATTTATCTATCTATACCTATTCTTCTCTAAGTGTGTTGTAACCCTATTCCTGAGTTGTTAAATCTCTCTCAGGTAGTTTTTATCCTCTTCTCTGTATACCATCCGCATGAGACTAATAAGGGATCCCTGCCATCTTTTCCTGCTGAAAGGTTACTTCTCATCTATCGGAGATTGTGTAATCATAGCTGCAATTGTTCTTTTGATGTCGATACATCTTTGTTACCTTTTCTCTGTACATCTTCCTTCCCCTGCTCCACTACCGTGGTCAGGTGGTTAGCTGCTGTGTTATATCCTTTTAAAATACGGTACTCACTTTTTATACCTATTCAGTAAATGTCATCTAACTCTTGCATTCAATTAATTTTGTATTATTATTTATATAAATTATTTCTCTATACGGCAAGTTTATTTTATTCTTCTTATTTTTATTTTATATTTATATTTATTTCTATTTATTTATTTTATTTATTTATTTCTTTATTTTTATTTATTTTATTTATTTACGTTCTATTTTATTATATATTTCCTTATTATATAGCACATACATAATCTTCATTTATTATAATGTTTATTTTTTTTTAATGTTCCGTTTTTTAAGTTTGGTGTTTGAATCCCTCTATCTTTTTTTGCGATGTATTATATAACCAGGAGTGTTCTCTCCTGACCTTACTGTATTTTAATGTTATATATATTATTGTGTATATTTTTTTCTTTTTTTTTCTCTTGTCTATTTCTTTTTTTTTTTCCTTCTTTCTTTGAATTTTATTTTTGTTTTTATTTTTCTAGAATATTCCTTTTTCATTTCACCTTTTTACTTTTATCCTCGTTTTTTCTTTTTCTTTATTTCCGTCTGTTTGATGATTTGGATCGCCACTTACTCCCCAAACTTAAAATGCTTACATCTCGGTTCGTCATTGGGTTCTATCATTTTCCTTGGGTTAATCTTTTATTTATTAATACTTGGGTATCTTTTTCACTTTTTTGTAATATTTTCTTCGTTTTCTATTCAAAATGTATATCGATCCATGCATTTATATATTGTCTTCATTATTGAATTCTGATATTACCTATAATATGACTAATAGTTCCCTAAGTGGGTTTGAACGCTTACCTCCCGTGATGAGTTGGTAAATCCAGTTGCGTGTTACCAGTTCCGACTCCCCACGATGAGCTATACACAGGAAGCCTGCCACTTCCCTAGAATATGGTTACCTATCCCTTTCCTGAGAGGGAACCAAGGCAGTCTTTGCTTGTGACATCCTTCAACTCCCCCGGCGAACCTCCCGCTTCCCACTTCTTCCTCTCTTCTCGGGTCAGGGTCACATCTGTGTAACTTTTTAAAAATAAACGGAAAATATCAGCGTTTTTTTTCAAAAAATATTATTTATATCAATGCAAATTAAATTTTTGCAATAAAACTTGTACGAGCTAATAAATCATATTCTTTTGCGAAAATCAATTAATATTTAACATAAAAAAAAAAAAGAAAAAACACAAACTTACGCGTTTGGAATAATTACCACTTTTAACTAAGCCCTACTAGTTTTATATACTATACATTATTACTATCTACTATATATATATATAATCAGTATATAGTATAATATATTATATATATATACTATATATATATACTATATATTATATATATTATTACGTATGCTATCTTATCTATATATATCTATACATATATATCTATATATTACTATATATATATATATATATATATGATTATAATATATACTTATATATATACTATACTATATATATATTATACTATATATATATCTCCTATATATATATCTTATATATATATTTATATTACTATATATATATTATCATATATACTATATATATATATTATATTATATATATACTATATATATATATATATCTATATAACTATATATATCATATATACTATATATATACTATTATATATACTAAATATAACTATATATATATATTCATATATATACTATATATATATTATATATATTATCTTATATATATATATTATATATTATAATTATAATAATACTTATTATATATATAATATATATATATATATATATATTACTATATTATATATATCTTATATATATATACTACTCAATACACTACCATATTACATGGGCGTCGCCAGCTTCCAGGCTAGGGGGGGCAGCTTAAAATTTTAGAGCTGTTTATTTAATATATTTATATATATAAATTTTATCTATATATATATATAATTATTACTCTATATATACTATAATATATATATAATATTATATTATATACTATATATATTACTATTATATTATAATATACTATAATATTATATATAAATATTATATATTATATACACTATATATTATATATATTATATATATACTATATATTATAATCAATATAATATATTATTATATACTATATATATATATATATATTCTATCTATATTATATATATAATATATTATATACTATATATAACTAGAAACTTTGAAGGATAATTAAATGATTAATATTAAAAAAAAAATTTATTTTAATAAAACATAGAATATCAAACAATATGCCATATGATTGAAAATTCACAATCAGAAGCAGTTTGCAACATTGCACACTTATTAACACAAAGTAATTCCCCTTGGGTCACGCAATTTAATCAACTACTTTTTGAATAAATATGACATTCATAATTGTGAAATCACCAAAATTTCTCCTGTGTACACTCCATCATACGGCCAGTCCCTTTAATTGTCGTCCTTCTCATAGTACTTCGTCGAGTCCCAGTCTTGATCTCTTAAGCATGAGTACTCGAAAGAGTGTTCTATAAGCTCGTACTGAGTCGGTGGCAGTCTGGTCTGGGCTCGAGTAGTATCATCACACACGCCCTTTTTCGCGACAGAAAAGCGTAAAGGTCTGTCAGTTCTCCTTTAAGACTGTGGCACGACAACAAGATCCTTTTATCTTTCTTTCACGTACTCCTTCCAGTTTCTTATCCTTACCAACACTTTTTACTCTCAAAGTTCTAGCTTTTCTTCTATGCCTCTATAAATTGTTTAACATTCAAACTATAAAATGAAGCTGTCTCTTCCTTTAACTCATCGATTGGCTATGAGTTAGCTGTGGATAAGGATGCGTTAGACTATGTCAATTGCATAAGCAGGATTGTATTTCAGTTGAAAACCGTAATTCCAAGAACGAGGTTATATGAATCCAGATACGGAGTTATTAAGGAGCTTCTCCAGAATCAGTGGGAATTTGTGCTTGATGTTGGCTTGCAGTGCTGTCTCGCCTCACCAAAAATCCGTGGTATATTCTGATCAAGTCCCAGTTGCTCGTCGATTTTGATTAGCTTCTTTTACCATTTCATCGGTGATTTTTTCTTCATCTTTCCGATGGCCTAATCAATCCATTTCTCACAAAAATGTTCGAATGTGGCTGCGAAGTGTTTCTCATAACGATATCCCAAGGCTTGATTGGTAGAACGCATTACAAACATGGCTCTTAACATCGCAAGAGTACTCTCGCGATCTCATATCAATACACATGATAATGACGATCTTACATGCCGCTGAATGCAACTGTGCGAAAAGCGCCTATTCTGTGCGGTATTTTCCTTTACATGCGAAGGCATTTTTACACTTGCATCATTCGTACCAATGCTCCATAAGCACTCTGACATTGCACTTGTGGTGTTTCAGGCACCAATCTGGTCTGGCCTGCCTTGGGATGTCTTGGCAATTAAATTTCTCTTAAAGACCGACTCCGCGAAAAAAACGTAAATATGTCCCTTTCATATGTTCTGCCACATGTATTGCGGATTTTCCGGTACTGTGTTCAAATCACATTTACTACTTAGATTTTGGTTTGTGTGTACAGAGCAGTGAACAAAACCAATGCTTTTTTATACTTTCTTAACGCAATAATTGCTTGGACATACCTCCTCCTTGCGACACTCGTGAACATCCATTCGAAACCCAAGTCCACGCAGCTTCTCGGGATCGCATTCTTCGTCGTGACAAAATTCGTCAATGGCTTTTCGCATGGTTTTTTGCCGTCAGCGCTTTCAGTTCCTATCAAAGCTCACATAATATTCCTCTTTGACTTCTTCACACTCTTTTGTCGAAATAGCGCAACCGTATGGATATATTGTTCCTGTTCGCAGAAATACAAGCGCGCGTGCTCATCTGCTAGTAAGCTTTACGCGCACGCTTCCATCACCTTATTAACGATGCTTTTCCTTTATAGTAGTCCCACATAGAGAAATGATCTCATTCTGAACTGAACTGATTCGTAGTCATTCATTTTTTCTTCCTTTCTTTTTCAAAATGGTTTTTCAATGACTGATCTCCGGCATTCTATTCGCAGCGGCAGCACAAATCCTGCATACACTCCTCATCATGATGCCTACCTCCCTCCTCCAGCAAACCGCCAGCAAACCCAGAAAGCCTAATCGCGCTTACCAGAAAATGTCACACATGAAATTATTATGGATTAATATTTTTTTTTATTTTCTCTATAATTTTCCGTTTAGAAAATGCTGGTTTAATCCTTGGGACTTGTCTACGGCACGTCCTGTTATGAAACAATGCTGCAAGTTTCAACATCTAGTTCTACATGCCACTCTGTGTTTGTATGTCCCTTACAAACCGCGTGAACATCTTTTTATATTTAGTGAAAGGGATTATTATTAAAGAGCCTTAGGACTCCTCTGACCAAAATTCATAAATATGGAACAATAAAATACAAAACTTGCAAAATGGGCTCCCATTAGGCGCCTGGAGTATTCAGCCCAGGTGAATATGTCTCCAACCATTCATCAATTGAATTTCTTTCTTCAAGTGGCTACGCTATCTTTCGCAAAGAAAAGTTTAGGTCTCTAGATGGAATTCCCAACATCTTTCTCAGTAACTGTTTTCTTTTTCTTCAGTCGAAATCATAGATGAATGTCCACGTATCTACCAATGTCACTTTTTTCGTGACCTGTTTCTACTGAACACGTAGCCTCCGAAATCTTGGACCATATCTTGACTCGTTGAGTGCTCGCGTCCCTGCGTGTGTTGGGTCTTCTTCATCCCGCCGCGCACAATATGCGACAGTCGGAGGGATTGCCTCTGTGTTAGTCTTCACTGATTTCACGTATCTTCTTCGTTTTCACCACTACGCTGAGTTGTTCTTTCAAAAATTACTCGCACAACAATATATATATATATACATTATATATACTATATATATATATACTATATAATATACTATATATACTATATAATACTATATATTATATCTATAATATATATATATACTATATATATATATATATTAATATGTATATATACTACTATATATATACTCTATATATATATATATGTGTTCTACTTGCCTGTAATTCTCTGCCACATATGGTCATCACGGATACATAATTCTTTACTAACATTCCAAAGATGTTATAACAGAAAACAATTAAAAGTATCACGCAAAACTATGTTGAAAACCACTAAATTCTGTGTGTTGTAATGAAAAATATTTAAAGTTTTTAAAAATCGAAAACTAATTTTATATGGAACAAGTAAGATCATTGTTACAAAATTTCCTACTTTTTTCAGGAATAAATACACCAAACATTTTTATTATAATATTAAGGTAAAGACGTGAACGTACCAAGAAATCTCCTAATATCCATGATCTGATGAATGAACTATAACTCTTAACCACCTGAGCGGTGCTGAAGTATAGAGTTGGCGTCACGGAGTGATTAATTAACATTATGCTCCTTTTGAACTTAAATCACTTAATAAATATTGAGAATCCGACTGAAGTGGAGAATACAATATTTTTGGCTCGTCTCTAGCCAATTTTCACACCCCCCTTAACAAATGGATCCATAAACACATTCGGAATTATCTTGGCGATTTGCCCCTACTTAACATCAAACTGTAGCCATTTTTTGGCCTCGACGTGTTTTCCGGTGTTTTTTTTCTGTGTCCTGTTCATTTTTTTTTTTTAAAATATTCTTCAATTTTCGATAAACCCATGTTTTTGACATTTTCGTATCAACTTCCCGAATTTTTTTTCTGACAATGACTTCAAGCTTGAAAATGTGCATATAGGTCTATTACTACCAATAATTACGTAGAAGTTTTTCAATTGTTTTTGAGTTGTGTGGCTCAGTCGTTTGTCGCACACTTTCCAACCCACTTTTTTGGGAATTTTGAAATGAAAAAGTGCGATAAATTTTTCTGCCGTTTCGGGCGAGGTGGATGAAATTTTCAGATATGTAGTCAGGGAACACGGCAACATTTGTTTACTTAGTATAATCTCTTTGGTATATGACTTACAGTTTGGGATTTGTTCTTGGAACAAATTTTTCAATAAAAAATTTTGGGAAATTTCTTTAAAAAAATTTTTCTTTTGACGTATACAAAAAAAATTGATTAGTAAAACAGTGTACTTGCCAAACTATACAAGCCTAAAAATTTGATGTTGAATTCGGTAAGTCACGAAAAAAAAATATCCTCAATTTTTCACTTTCGGAACGATTATAATTTTTGAAAAGTGAATATTGATATATTTTTTTTAACTAATCCGATCAACTCAAACTTTTCAGTGGCTTCTACATATTTAAACTACATATTTTCTTAGCTTGATAATACTTTTTTCTATATACTTTATAACATAATTTTTACATAACATCCCAACATTTTTTTTTTTTTAAATTTTTTCAAGAAACAATCTCCAAAACTAATGCATATACAAACGAAATTATTTAAGTAAAAAATGTGCCTCTTCCCCGACTACATTTGCACTGAAAATTTCATCCACTTCCCCGAACAGGAAATAAAAAATATCGCACTTTCATTTCCAAAATCCAAAAAATGTGCTTGGAAACTTGACATAGCGCTGTAGCACAAAACTCCAAATATCGAAAACCTCTCACTCGTAATTAGTTGTAGCTAACTGACCCATGCTCACTATATATCTTCAGTGAAAGTCATCTTCGAAAAAACAATTTGGACGTTGATACGAAAATCCTCCAAAAACATGTTTCGAAAATTGAAAATTTTGAAAAAATGACTATCAGACAGAAACAACACCGATATATACAACGTTTTCACAGCAGGCCCAAAAAAAAGCTACAAGTTTGTTCTTATAGGTCTAACCACATCGCCTGAATAATTCGCGAATTTTATGTCATTCTTTTAGGGGGGTTTATAATGGCGTAGCACAGCCAAAATATTGGATTCCCTGAACACTAAATCTAGAATTTATATAACCATATCAACTTTAAAAAAAATCATAGATAGAAATAACAACACTAGTCAATCCTATCAAAATTAAAAGAGATATAAAAGATGAGAAGACCTCGAACCGTCAAGAGAAAATGTGAACAAATGACGATTGCTAACTAGCCTCCGCCCTCAACTCGTATATATACTTATATATATATTATATAATTATAATATTTATACGAATTAATATATATATATAGTATTATATTTATATATTATATATATATTATATTGTATATTATATATTATATCGATAATTTTCTTATATATTATTATATTATATAATATTATATATTTATATTTGTTTTGAGAGATTATTATTATTATATTATTTTATTTATTAATTATTCTATATTTATTTATCTGTTATTTATTTATATTATATTCTATTTAAGTTGATTTATATTTTTTATTTATTTTTTATTGTATTTTTATTTATTTTTTTTTTGCTTTCTATATTTTATTTATTTTATTTATTTGTATGTTGATTTCATATCTAATTGATATGTTTGTAATTAATTTATTATAAAATAACTCTATATATATATATATATAATATATAACTATATATATATAAAAATAATATATATACTATATATAATATTGATATTATTATATATTATATAATATTAAATATGAGGTATTGAGAGAGAGAGAGAAATATATAAATATATATTATAACTCCTCGGTAAAGAGCGAGCGTTACAGCCACGCGCGAGAGCGGCGTTGGGTCAAAAAAATCGAGGTAGACTCTGATAAATAAAAACTTCTAGGGGTTCCATATATTCCAATCATGTCTGTGAATCCCATTTGCCATTTTAATATGTAGATTGTATATATAATATCTAAACTTTTTTTTAATGTTATTTATATATATGTTATTATATTTATTTATTATTTATATATTTGTTTACCAATATATATTATATATCTCATATTAATTATCTATATATATTTATTTAATTATTTATTATATATATTATATATATATTATATATTAAATATTTCAATTTATTTATTTTTATTTTATTATTTATTATGAGTATATTGTTATATATATATATATATTAATATATATATATATATATATATATATAATATATATATAATAATATATATTATATTATAGTATTATTATTATATTATTATTATTATTATTTATTCTGTAATTATAATAAAAATTATATATTTCAAAATTAAGATGTTATTAATATGATTAATATATTAATATTATTATTATATAGTTTTTATATATTCTCATAAAGTATTAATACTAAATACTTTATTATATTATTTATATTTAAGAATTAACTACTTATATTTATAATTTATTAATATTTATTGTTTTAAATTTATGATTTGTTATTATTCTTATTTTAATTTTAAATACAATTATATTATATTTAAATATAAACACTATTATTTTTATCAAAAAGATAAAATGATGAAAGGAATATTCTGTCAAAATCTTTATAACTATGTAATTGCTTATATTTTTACTAAGGATGTCCTAATTGTTGTTCATCTTGTTTATTATTTTATGATTTATTTTTATATTTATTTTTTATTGTTAATTCTTTTTTATATTTCTTATTTTTTATCTTTTTATTATTTTTATTTATTATATTTTTTATTATATTATTATGTTATTTTCTTTTATAATTATTTATTTTTTTATTATCAGTTTATTTTTTATATTATTATAATATATATGTGTATTTATTTTTTTTAATTTTATTATATATTTGATAGTATTTTTTTTATTATATTTTATATTATTTTATTTTTATTTATTTTTATTTATTTTTTTATTTTTATTTTTATTAATATTTATTTTATTTATTTTTTTATATTATTTATTTTTTATTATTTTATTTTTTTGTTTTTTTTTATTTTATTTTATTTTTTTTTTATATTTTTTTTATTATATTATTATTTTATTTTTTTTATATTTTATTTTTATTTTTATTTATTTTATTATCGTTATTTTTATTTTTAATTATATATATATTATTTATTTTTTTTTTTTTATTTTTTATTTTTTCTTTTTTTATTTTTTTTATATATTTTTTCTATTTTTTATTTTTTTTATTTATTTTTTTATTTATTATTTTATTTTTTTTTTTTTATTTTTAGTTTTTATTAATTTAATTTTTTTTATTTCTATTTTTTTTTTTTATTTTTTTTTTTTTATTTATATATTATTCTTTATTATATTTTATATATTTTATTTATTATATTATTTATTATTTATTATTTTTTATTTTTTTATATTGGTTCCTAGCGTCCTAGCATATTCATACATGTTTATATCTTAAATCTGCATAAAATTCTTCTACGTGTTTTATTGATAGTAATTATTATCTATTTTTTTTTGTTTTCTCAGTTCTATGCTATATTTTCATTCTGTTACGTAATTACTTTTAATATATTGTTATTTTTTCTAATTTATTTTTTTCTTACTAATATTTCTATTTCAGACTATTTGGAGATAAAATATATTGACGATATTCGATATTTTATTATCATCCATAATTTAGAAGGTGAGGCTACATTCCGTATATTTGAGTGGAATAGGATAATTAATATAGTTTACCTTTTTTAATTAGTGTGAGTTATAAAAAACATGATTAAGAATTAATGGATGGTGATGAGATTTATAAAAACGTGAATCCATTAATTATTATTGTGAATATTGTGAAAGATATTGTTAGAAAAAAAACTATATATTTAAGTTCACATTCGTCTCAACAACTTTCTATATCCTACTTGCAGAAGTAGAACTATTTACATATCTTAAATTTTTTAACAATTTAAAATTTTTTCAAAGCGTTATTTTTTTTTAATTATCATCGATAAAAATGTCTCGTGATTAATAAAATGTTATTTATTTTCCTGTAGCTGTTATACCGTTTTTTAGGTTTACTGCATGTTGTTTTTCGGGACGCTGAACTCATTATATAATATATATATTTATATAATATATATAATAATATATTATATATATATATATTATATATATATATTATATATATATATATATAATAATATATATATATATATAATATATATATATATATATATATATATATAATATTATATATATATATATATATAAAATATAAGAGTGTTTATTAATTTTTTTTTATAGTTTTTGTATTTTTATTTTATTTTCTGGTATAATTTTTACTCGATTTTTATTTTCATTTTAATGCATTTATTATCGGGCCAGAATCTGTATTTTGGCGTGATTCATCATTCATGGATGAGGGAGAAAAAAATTTTTTATTCCAATATATCAAAAGTTGGAAATCGAGGAAAACCTTTTTCTTACAAACCTTATTTTAACTTTTGTTGCAAATTGGGAGAAATGATTGGGAAGTTCTTTATTTTGTTTTGGAGCTTTTCCATCAAATTTCGATCTAAAATAAGGTTTCAAAATAAAAACGAAAAATGGCAGTTTTTCTTTTTTAGCAACAAAATAAACCTTTAATTAAGAAGACATAAAACAACCGGTCACATCTCTGAGGATCTCTCATTTCCGTCGGAGGATGAGAGAATAATTGAACGGTGAAAACTAAAGGTGAGGATTTTCGGAGCATCTCCGGTCTGGATCCTCTAGTTGAACTTTCAAATCCGCATTCAGTAGTAGGAGAGGGATTCCGGACACCGTGGGCAAAATTTGCCCACGCGTATTTTTACCTTGACCTTGACCTTTTTTCGACCAACATTTTGCCCACCCCACCTTTTTTGGCCTTGACCTTTTGCCTTTGACGCTTTTGGGCAAGCCTTGAATTTTTTCGTAAGCAACCGTTGTACGTGCACCACCTCCAAATTTTTTGAGAACCCAAATTTTTTGAGAACCCAAATTTTTTTTGGAGAACCCTAATTTTTTGCAACCCTTCGAAGAAGGTTGCGCCAAACGGTTGCGCAGCAACCGTTGTACAAAGTACGTGTCCCTCTGCCCCTAATGTTTTCGAGAACGCCAATTTTTTTTGAGAACCCTAATTTTTTGAGATCCCTATTTTTTAAGAACCCTATTTTTTTGAGAAACCAATAAATTTTTTTGAGAAACCCAAATTTTTTGTTCAAACATATTTTTTTTTATCCCCAAAAGCTTTTGCAGAACCCCTAATTTTTTGAGACCACTGATTTTTGCGAACCCTAAATTTTTTGACTACCCCTAATTTTTTCGAACCAACCCTTTGGTCTTCATGGGTCAATTTGTGGCCCACTCCTAATATTGGCCAACCTCTTTAGGGGCTTAAGCCCTAATTTTTGATATTTTCGGTCACTATTCTACACACGCGCACGCGCACACATGCACACACACAACACACACCACACACACACACACACACACAACACACACACATATTTACTTACACTCACACATCGATTTACTTACACTCACAACCACACAAGAAACCGATTTTACTTAACACACACACACAGATTTACTTTCACACAGACAGATTTACTTACACTCACACACAGGTTTACTTACACACCACACACACAGCGAGCACACACACAGATTTACTTACAACACACACAGATTTACTTACACTATGCACTTATAACACATATGTCAACTTTATATCACAGCATATCACTATGACACTTATAACACACATTTCACTAATGACACCTTATATACACACTTAACACTCACCCATAGACAGCTTACATTTACGCCATAGACACCCTTAATTCAACCGTAAAAAGTACATCTAGGGATGTTCTATTAGCTTGTTTCTAATAGTATTAGATGATGCCAGGTGATGCCAGGTGATGCCAAGTGAGTGCCTAATGAAGTGGCCATGAGTGCCGCATGAGTTGCCCAGTTAAGCCAATGAAGTTGCCAAGTGAGGTGCCACCATAGTGCAAGTGAGTTGCACATAGTGGCCAACTGAGTGCCACTATTTTCAGTCTTTTCTAGCCTCCCCTGAAGCCTAGAATAGCCCTAATATGGGTGTCTAACCCTAGGTAATAAGGTATGAGGGATCGATTGGTGTAAATTACAATCTGCTAGAATGCTCCCTACTATGAGTTAGTATTTTTTATAACACTTATAACACGACAGAATAGACACTTCCATTAAACCATATACACTTACACTCACACGCACAGGTACACGTACTTACACTCACACACTCGAAGCTCAATTTTGTTGCCTCATCTTGATGAAGTCATCTTTGAATACCACTAATATTGATGCTTCACTTTGATGACTCATCTTTTGTTCTACTCTATATCATAAGCTGCCACTCAGGTCGCAAGCATGATCCACCCGCGAAGGCCTCACGACCCCACGCCGCAGGTGGTCCCGCCGCGTAACACCGCTCCGCCGCGTGCGCCCGCAGGCGCATATACCCGCGGCGTATCCGACCGCCGCGTGCGCCCCTTTGCAGGCGCATTCCCGCACGATGAAATATATAGTATATATATATTATATATATATATATATATATATATATATATATATATATATATTATTATAATACATATATATATATTAATATATATATTATATATATATATTATATATAAATCTAATATATATGAGTCATTCATTTTATTTTATCAAACTTAAACATTTTTTATTAAAACATTTTCACGATCCTAAAACTGTAATCATCAGACAGACATTCTTTTATTATTTACTTTATATACTTTTAATTTATAAATTTTTAAAATTGTATGTAAGAAGAAAAAAATCCAGAATGAGTGCCTGATATATATATCATTTTATTTTACTACAATTGTACGAAATATTTAATTTAAAAACGATTAACATTACATACTTAAAGCAGTAAATCAGTAAAATCAAATCATCAACCCTTCCCTAACAACAAGGGATTAGTTATGCTTTTGTTTAACTGCTTACTGCTTTAACATTCCCATGTTTTTTACAAAACTGCCCCCCCTTTTTTTTTTAACTCATATGTTTTTACTGCTTTAACTCACATATTTATTTAAAAGAACATTAACAATTACATACCTTAAGCAGTAAATCAGTAATCAATATGAGTGTGTACCTAATTCAACAACAGGGTTAGTGATGCTTTTGTTTTAACTTGGCTTTACTGCTTTAACTTCAATGTTTTAACTGCTTTAACTCATATCGTTTTATTGCTTTAATCTCACATTTTATTAAAATTAACCTACCTTACAGAGCAGTAAATTCAGTAAATAATAGAGGTTTACATAGCAACAAGGGGTTACGTATGCTTTTTTTCTACTGCTTTACTGCTTTAACTCATGTTTTTACTGCTTTAACTCATAGTTTTACTGCTCTTAAACTCCATATATTTATTAACATTTACATAACTTAAAGCAGAAATCAGTAAATCAATAGAGGTGTGACACTAAAACCAAGGGGGATAGTATGCTTGTTGTTTTACTGCTTTTACTGCTTTAACTCTCAGATGTTTTACTGCTTTAACTCTCATGTTTTTACTGCTTTAACTCTTCTGTTTACTGTTTTTAACTCATATTGTTTTACTCTTTAACTCATATATTTATTAACCATTATGTTTTTATTTTGTTTTAAATACTTTTTTATATAATTTTATTTTTTTTTTTATTTATTTTTATTATTATTTTAATAAATTTTTTATTATTTTATTTTTAATTTTTTATACTTAGTGTTATTACTTCATGTTTTATTGTTATATTTAGAACACACATCACACACACACACACACAACACACGCCACACACACACACTTAACACTTATACAACACATTCACTAATGACACTTATACACACATCTACACCCAGTGACATTTACATTTACACTTATACACTAGACGGCGAACACACTTCACTTATAATCACACAATTTCACTTATGCATCTTTATACACACAATTCAGCGTATGACACTTACATTACCCATAGACACCTTACATTTTAACACATTACAACACACACACACAGATTTACTTACACTCACACATACCAGATTACTACACCCCAGATTACCTTACACTCACAAGATTTTACTTACACTCAACACAGATTTATTACATCGTCACACCGATTACTTACACTCACACCAGATTTTACTTACACCACATGATTTACTTACACAACATCAGATGTTACTTACACTCACACAACAGATTTTATTACACACATAACACACCACACACACACACAACCACGCACACTACGCACACTCACTTACACATATAGCGTATAATTTACTTTTAAAAAACATTTTATGTTTTAATTAAACACGTACATTTACATTACTCATTCAAATATTTCTCGAGTATTTTTCAAAAAGTTTCTTAAAACTTCTATATAATCAATCATTATCTTTGAACAAAAGAATTTACCATCAACTTCTAGTACTTTTTTGATTAGTAATTCTTATATTTATGTAAGTTTAAATTATTTCTCAAATTTTTTAAAAATTGTATTTATATTGGATTTATATTTCGTAAATTAATGCGAATAAAATCAGTAAATCAGTAATGGTCAGCCCTAGCACCCGTTGCCCTCTCCACTCCAAGCTATGGGCAACTTGTTCTATGACTTACTTCTTTAGCATCATCTTTAGCTCATGTAATAATGAATTTAAATGATGAAAGTAAGTTCTTCTCTGCTAAAATAAACATGTAACTTTATTAAAACATGGGGAAAACGTTTCTTTATTTAAAAATAACAATTATTCACTTTATCTTAATTTATTCCGTCGATGTTAACTAAAAATATTTCAAAAAGTTTTTTAAATAATTCGGATTTTTCTTTATTATTATTTATTATTATTATCTATTACATTGAATCCCTCACGAGAAAACACAACAATCCGCGCACTCACTTACAGGAGACGAAACTGACCTCTTCTATATAAATGTGTTGAAATTAAACTACTTTAGGCCTAAATTTAAGATAATCCTTTTTTGTAGCCCGGGGAGATTTAGGCCTAATTTCCAGGTCAAAATATATTTCAAACTGACCTTGTTCTGTAAAATGTGGTGCAATGACTACGTTAGGCCTAAATTTAGGCATAAATTTAGGATAAGACTTTTTGTATCCTATGCTGATTTAAGCTTAATACCAGGTCAAAAGGTATTTCCAGTATAGACAAGAATCATTGTTATTATTATTAATTTTATAATTATTAATTTCAAGACTTGAAACATGCTGTGATCGTAAGCGTCCTTTAAGCAGGTAGAAGGAAATGTTTTCCCTTACTTGTGATTGTCGGAGTAATCCTTATCTCTATATGACCTCGTGATGTGATTGATCGATAATTATTTTATCGTCTTTTTGAAAATTAACTTTTAGTTTGTTAAACTTGTATTTGAGCAGGTGTGTTTTATTTATCTTTTAGACCCCAACTCCATTTAAAATCATAGTCATTTTAGCTGTTAAACGGTGCACAAGTTTCCTGATTTGTATTAAAAGTGTTTTATTTTTACTAAGTGTATATGCATATTTATATATAAATACTTACATGAGGAATATTTATTAATTTTCAACTAGAATAGATAATAATGTAATTCACTAGATTTTAGTAGGATCACGTGAAGCCAAAATCGCAAGAGCGCCCGTCTAAGCGCGACCCGGTGCCGGAACCGACGCATGAACCCGCTGGCGTAATATTACTACGCGGCGTCGCGAAAATATGGAGCGTTGAATTTCAAAGTGGTAGGGCATACATCCTAGAGTTTGATATCTTTTGGACACCGTCCATTCAGTATGTATAATTATTAGTTTGTGTACTGTATCAAGTATATTTACGAACCTTATAACAATTGTTAAAGCGCATTAGTTTATTTAAAGTCTGGTATATCAGTGTTTTTACAATTACAAACCAAGGAGATATTCTCGCAATGGTTGCCGAATGCATACACCATCTGATATAGAAGAGGTTAATGAACTTACATACTTTGATGTATATTTTTTGAAGGTATAATGGATATGATACCAATACTGGACAATCCATAAAGTAAATTACGGTTTGTACATCTGAGGGAAGTTTATTCATGCATCGTACACACATTGTGTATTAATTAATTAATATAGTAATTATGTATTAATATTTTAGAATAAACAACTTTTTTTCATAACTTATACATAGAGAAGATTAAAATACCGTAAAGACATACCTTGAAAAAGGAGGGAATGGGATAACTTCTATACATAACTCTACGTCGTATATAGGTGTAACTTTAAAGGCATATAAAACTTGTTTTACATCTTAACAGTAATAAGATCTTAAAGGCATACAACAAAGAGGAACATGGCCTACGTCACAGCAGGAGTATTTGTTCTATTTCCCCTAAGGAAATAATATACTTTAGATAAATAAAACAACTGCTTTTCTACAAAACAAATGTTTTCAAGAAACTTACCAGTGAAAGGGTATTTTTCCTATAATAAAATTAAAAATGTTCAAGTAAGAATTAAAAGAACGATTCATAATATAGGAAACGGTATATTTGAAATACAAAAAAAATGATGTAATGAAAGTTAACAACCGTATCCATAAAGCAAATATTTTCGCGAACCCGCGTAGTATATTACGCCTGCCGGGTTCCATGCGGTCGGGTTCGCCGTCACCGGGTCGCGCTTGTGCGGGCACTCTTTGCGTTTTGCTTTAGGC
>JABUQX010104018.1:0-25744 GCA_015478945.1 Trachelipus rathkii
CCATCCAGACCTGCAGACTTCCCTTTTTTCCTTTATTCAAGGCCCTATTAATTTCTCCATTTGTATCTCATCCTCCCCCTCCCCACTTCCTCCCCATCCTCACCTCTTGCAAATCTTTCTCCCCTCCACCCACTTCATTCAATAATCCACCAAAATACTCCCCCCCCTCTCTTCCTCACCCTATCCTCTCCTCCTATCCACTCCCCTTCTCCTCCCTTTAATCCTCTCCCCCAACCCTCCTTCTTCTTCTTTCCTTTTTTTATTTACTTTCTCTTCTTAATATCTTGCTCCCTGATTCAAAATTTTCCGTCACTTTTCTACACCATTCATCTTTTTCTCTTCTCCTTCGCCCTCTTCACCGCCCTCTTTGCTTCCACTCTCACCCTTCTATATTCCTCTTCCCTTCTCCTATTCCCAAACCATTTCACATAGACCCTCTTTTTTCCTTTTCACCACCTCCTTCACTTCCTCACTCACCATTCACACCCTTTCCTTCTGCTTGCACTCACCCTTTTTACTCCACATACCTTTCTAGCCTCTTCCACATACTGCCTCCTTAAATCTCATCCACTCCCCCTCCACCTCCCTACCCCTGTCCCTCTCACTTCTCCACCTATCTCCATACTTTCCAAACCCCTCTACACACTGTCTTCCTCCAATTCCACCTTTATCACTTCTATTTCTTTTCTTCCCTTTTTCCTAACCATCACCTTCTCCCCACTTTATCTCAGAGCAACCACCAATAAGATCTGATATCCCCCTCCTGCCCCTCTAAATACATTTACACATCTAGTAATCTGCCTCTATCCTTCCCATTTACACACTCATAATCCAGTACCGCCCCCCCGTTATCTCACTTTTCCATGTATACTTATGATTTTCACTTTTTTTTGAAAACCAAGTATTCCCCACTATCATTCTTCTTTTAACACACAACTCTAACAGCCATTCACATTCCTCTCTCCTACCCCAAATGGTCCTATTATTCTTCCCACCCTCCCTTCCCACTCCTGCATTCAAATCTCCCCAATAGACAAATTTTATCATTTACCCTGAAACTTTCCCAACACTCATTCAACTCACTCCAAAATCTTTCTTTCTCCTCCTCCCTCGCTCCATTCACTGTTGCACATAAAACCCACTTTTCCCCCTGAATTTCACTTTTTATCCACATTATCCTCGAACTCACCTGGTTGCACACACTTACCTTATCCACACCTCTTCCTCATAACCATTCCCCCACCCTTCCCTCGCCCTCACTCTCTTGTTCACCCCTGATATCATACTCTTGTATTTTCCAAAATCCATCTCCTTTTCCCTTCAACTTAGTTTCAGTTAACCCTAGCACATCCAACCTTTTTTCAAACATTAACCCCACTTCCTCCCTCTCTTCAAATCCTCGTTTACCCTCTCACTTCACACATCCCACCCTAATTACCTCTCCTCCCCATCTTTTCCTTCTTCTATATATATATCACTCAGGCTGCACGCTTTATGGGACTCCCCAGCACTTCCCAACACCTAAGGCCACCACCCTGCTCACCAAATATACCCACACTAATACAATAATAAAAAGGTTAAATGATAATATAAAATATAAAGAGTGGAACAGAACTCAGAACTCCTCAATTATATTATTATATACCCCTTGTTAAAACTTTTATTTATTTATTAAAATCTTTATAATATTTAAATATATATATATATATATATATATATATATATATATATATATATATTATATATATATATATATATATATATATATATATATATATATATATATATATATAGTATTAATAATAGAATTGTGTTACTTATCAATGCTACACACGAGACTTGTTCGTGGCTAGCATGTAATTAATCGTGACGTCACGATTTCACAGAGCGTGAGTCTATCAGAGTGAGAATTATTTCTCTTAGTAAATATTTTCCAAATTTATATTTTTCTACATAAACTATTATATACTTCTACCAATCCACAGAATCCCTTCTTACAGTAAAATGATTGATTGACGTTTAAGCAAAATCGAAGTCGTGAAATGTTGAAAAACCCCAAGACGTCCTTCTTGATAAATCTCGTCGAGACGTAAATGATGATGAAGGATTACTTGTAGAATAGTTTACGGTCGCCAGGTTGACCAACAAATAAGTACTAAAGAAAGAGGAATTAAGAAAATTCTTACACTCTTAAAAAAAATGACGAAAACCTCTTAAAGACACTTGCAAGTCTTGGTCACACAGACGACATTTCTTGGCGTCGTGAATGAATAAATGAATCTTGCTCAATATTTATTTGTGTCAAATATATATTACAAATTTATATACAGTATAGTTGTATATTCTTGTCAATGATTAAACAAAATATTATAAATAAATATATTACATACACGAAATACCTTCAATGCTTATGTGCTAATTAGAATAATTAATGATAATGCAAAATCTTCTTCACAAAGATCGTAGAATCACTTTATTAAAACAATAGTACAAACTAGTCCATTGGCGAAATTTGAAATGCTACACAGTTATATTGCAGTCTAGCATAAATGTTTTAAACGTGATGATTTAATTATTCAAATATATCATAAGTAAGTAAATATATAATTGCACTTTTAAGTATCACATACAATTTCTTCTTAAGAATATTAAAATAGAATAGACACATATAAATCTACCACATTGAAAAGGCATTCGCAAATAATAATCACAAACCAAAGTCAGAGCGTGGTAGCTTGCACGTCTGACTCCGTACACAGCCGAAGAAGTAATATATATATATATATATATATATATATATATATATATATATATATATATATATATATATATATATATATATATATATATATATATATATATATATATTATAGAAGGCAGGTAACAAGCTTCTGTCACCTTCTATTACTTTTATTATTAATTAGTAATATTTTATTTATTTCTTTATATATTACAACACTAGGAGAATTATTTAGTATTTACAACAATAAAAATTTAATCAGTTGGCTGGGTTATGGTACAAGATTAAATTCAAATTATAATAATTATCAAATTAACTTAAAATTAAATAATACTTAAAGAAATTATCATTACTTACATAAATAATATAAAGTTATATAATGTCTTATAAGTTTTGCAAAAATGTAATTAAAAAAAAATATTAAAATCCAGTTGTAGTTGTGTCACTACCACATTATTATTTAATTCTATAATAAGATTAATTATCCTTAATGGATTCTTCAGTGTCAATACTAAAAAGGACTTCAGAATAGATCTCAGATATGGCAGATCTTTAGGGCTAAATGAACAGCTCTTCATGAAGTCAAGGCAAGATCCATTTACTTGAAGGTTACAAATAAAATAAAATGACTAATATATCATTAACCCTAACTTTTTTAAATCTACTGTGTTATCTCATATTAATTATCGTTCCTAAATTTTGTAATGTTTGTCTTCCTATAAGCCAAGGTATTTCCTTGTCTTTCATGTCATTTATGTAATATGTTTTTATATATGCGTTCTGTCCCATTATGTGTATAGGTATTAACAAACGATTTTCCCCCTTATAGTCTGATCCCCCGAAGCTATATGTTTTCTCTATTTTCTCCTCACTCTCTTTTAATTTCATACTTTCTTCTGTACTTAAATTATGTAATATTTCTTCAAGGCATTCTTTCCCAATCACTGTACGATTACTCCCGGCATCTATAATTGCTTCTATCATTCTTTCTCTTTCCTCTTCATTAATATTCTCTCCTTTCATTTAGAAATACTCTATTCTTTTTCTCTTCTTCTTTCATTCCAAGTCTATTCATCTCTCTCTCTCTCTTTCATATTACACCAACAAACGTCTATCTCATGTCCCCATTTACGACAGTTCTGACATTTTTTTCATGTTATCCTCTCTTGTCTGACACTTTTGCCACATGTCCTTTTCTTCCACACTTTAAACATACTGTTGACTCAACACACTCTTTTGCCACGTGTCCGTTTTTAGTACATTTGAAACATCTTATACCTTCTTTTCTCAAACATTGCCACCCCATGTGTCCTTTACCTCCACATTTGTAACAGATCTGTCTTTCTTCTTTTAACCATTCTCTATTTTTCTTCTTATATACAGCTCCAGTGTTTTCTTTCATAGCTTGTCTATTTTCCTCCCACCACATTTATTCTCTGTCTAGACCTGTAAATACAGTACTTTTCCCCGTCATCCTACATTCACTCTCTCTCTCTTTTGATCTTCATCCCCATTTTAGTATTCCTCCCGTTAAACTGAACTGGTAAACCTTGCAGAGGAGGGCACTGACAGGTAATTTACTTTGTATTATTTTGTTTATTTAATTAACTAAGACTTTATTTAATCAGACACTTCCAACTACAAATTAAGAAATACTTATGATTAAAGTTTAAGAAAATTAGCTTTGTTTGTAATAAAGCGATAATAGTAAATTAGTTTTGTTATTGGAAGAAACAAAAGGAAAATTAGTAAAAACAAATATACAAATAAATAATGTAAGTTACAGAAAGACTACAAGAAACTACTAAGAAAAGTTTACGGAAAAATTAAGAGAAATCTACGGAAAATAAATAAACTACTGACATAAAACGGTTCTCAAGGAAGTCTGTACAAGGTTGATACGTCTCACCAACGAACGACACAATAAGAATTGGCAAACGCTCTCGGAGGTTCTAAAGATTCCATTTACAAACCTAGCACAGGTAAACAAAAATACTTAATAAAGATAATTTTAACTAAGTAAAAACTTTCCTACCTGTACGTTTCCTAAATTTTTAAGACAAGACTGGAGTTGTCTTATTGTATCACAATGGAGTTGTGATGACATATACAGGGGGTCACAGTGGGTCACAAAAAATAAAACTCTTAATGTACTACGAATAAATTATTTAATTAATGACAATTATAATCGAAATGTCACACCGTTGTTATGTAATAAAAAGTTAATAGTTAATTAAATATAAAATATGCGTTAATGTTCATGAAAAAAGTTATTTTTTATAAGAATATATATATATATTATATATATATATATATATATTATATATATTTAATATATTATATATATATATATATATATATATATATATTATATATATTATATATGAATATATATATCATGGGAATAATTAGGGGGTCGCGAGCTAAAAGGTTGATAATACGCCTTGCCCTAAAATAATATAGGCCTATATATATATAGTATATATAATATATATATATCTATTATATATATAATATATATATATATAATATATATAATAATATATATATATATCAAATATATATATATATAATATATATATATATATTTATATATATATATATATATGATATATATATAATATATCAAGAAGGGCCGCATTGCTTCTGCGGGTTCTTGTAAATATAGATCTAATTCTGTTTGTCTATGGATTTATCAGTTCCTCGCTGGTTTACGAGAAGATCTTTTCCTTATAAGTTCTAACAATTCAATTATGAAGAAAGTATTACAAGGTGAACGAAATGAGAGCTCCAGATGAAAAGATAAAGTACTACTTTATAATATTTTAATAGATCCTTATAGCATGAGTTATATGGAAAAAAGCCCCTGATGAGCGAGTAGTTTACATTATATATAATATATTAATATTATTATTATTTATATTATATATATATATATAATTATTATATTAATATAAATAAGTTATATTATATTTATTATATTTAATATTATATATTATATATTATATATTTATATTATATATATAACTTATATATATCTATATATATTATATTATATTATATTTATTATATATTATATATATATATAATATTTATAATATATTATATAATATTTTGATATATATCTTATATTATTATTCTATACAACTCTAGACTTCTTATACACCTATCTTATTATCTTTCTACTAACTATCTATATTGAATATCTTCTTACCATCTACAATATCTTTCCTTAATTATATACATACTTATTATAATATTATTAAGTAATGTATTTTTAATTAATTATAAATAATATAATATCAAATTAGTATATTTAATATAAATTTTTATATATTAATTATTAATAATATTGAATATATTTAATCTAGTTTTTATTAAATTATCACGTTGATAATTATAGGGTATATTAATATATATAGTGTGAAACTTTTATAAATTTTTTATTTATTTTTATTTTTATAAATATTATTATATAATATAATTATATTATATTATTAATTAAAATACTTTTATATAATATTATAATGTATGTTGGTCATGTAGTGCCCATATTTTATTATCATATCAAGATGGAATGCAGCAGTACGTGTAGTACTAATTCTTAAAATGTGAAGTTCCGTTCCCCTATTGTATCTACTGGCGCTTCCCACCTTGTTCACTTTGTATCCTTTTTTATAGTCCGTCAGAACTTATAAGAATATCTTCTGCCTATAACAGCGAGACGATAATCATATAGAAACCCGTTACTCGGAGAATCTAGATCTACTAATTTTAAGAATAAGTAGTATGCGCAGAGTTATCGTTATATACCCGCAAGAGCAATTCGGCCTTCTCCGTTATATAAATCTATTTTTAGAAAGGTAAAAATGATAAATAGATATAAGTGCGTATATTACTTGATACTATATACCGTTATCTTTTAGCTTTTTCAATATCTATTATTAACATTACGGTATCTTAGGCAATTTATTGGTTGTGTATATTAAATTTTCAACATATTAATTCATTATTAATAACAATATATAGCCCTCATGTAAGACTCTAAGCGCACTCCAGACTTAAGTTCCTTTGCATCCCACCCTACGATTAATTGAACCCCAGCCACCCTTCCTGCCATTCACAACTTTCCTTACTTCACAAAATAACTGGATCTGCCAATTCTGTACACAACCTCCAATAACTAAATCATTAAACCCAGAACCTGTTCATCCAGCTGCCTCACCTAATCTAAAATATAAATTATATATCTATAACTTTTCACTATAACCTAGTGGAGGACTTAATTAAATATATAGTGTTTATTCTGTAGTATCCCCATACTTTTACCCATTCAGTATAGTCATAGTCACTAAACTAGTTTCAGACATTTATCACATTTTTTAAAACTAATTATAATTTACTTTTTAGCTGCCAAATGAATATAACAGTTTTCTATGCAGCTCTTATTTAGCGCTTCTATTTATAAATAAATTAAATTAACTTATTCTCCTATTTTAATTTAATGTCATTTTGCTTTTACGGAAGATCGATTCTATTATTATTATTAATATATTATTTATTATTCTTCTACCATTATTATTATTATTAAATTATTTTATTATTATTATTATAATATAATAATTTATTATCCATTTCATTTCAATAACTCTACAAAAAAAATCTATTATTACATAATTATAATAACATTAATTAATTATAATATACTATTAATTAAATATAATTAATTTTTCATATTATAATTAAAGTAATTATTATTATTAATAATTAAAAATTATTTATTATTATATATTATTAATTAATATATAAATTATTATTATTAGTTTATAATTTCTGAAATTCTATCCTCTATAATTAAAATATTTTCTGCTTTAATAAAGGCTCTATAGAAAAAATAAGTCTTGAATTTTAAATAAACATTTTATTTTATATATTAAAATTATATTATTAAAATTATGATAATAAACTATTTCTAAAAATCATCGATGTATTAATTATTGAAATTTATGTATTATTGATGTATAAGATATCGTAGTATGATTTCTGAGTGACGAGTGTATTATTGATTAGTATTTTCGGGGAAGTTTAAATTTTAAATTATCTAATATTAGTGTGAGATATTATTATAGTTGAGATTATAGGAATTATGTACTTATCGGAGTTACTCGAATGTGATAATTGATTTAATCGATGTGATTTTTTAGTTGATATTAATTTATTATTTAATTTATATTTATAATTGTATAATAAGAGATGTGTATATTAATGTATATTAATACTCTTATAGAATTGTTATTATAGATTTATAGGATTATAATTAGTAATTATAGAGTATTATACTGGATATATAATTTAATTATATTTGAATATTAAACGAATTAAACCTGAAGAAAGTTTAAATGTCCGCCCCTCCAAACACATTATTAATCACTTTATAATTAATAAATTATTATAATTATAATTATATAATTATAATTTAATTATTATAGCATTATAATTATTATAACTCTCTCCAACATTATATTCATTATTTTATAATTTATTCTATTAGATTACTATTTTTAATTACTTTTATTATCTTATTAATTATTAAATATACAATATTGGATGAGTTTTTATAATTATATTATAATATAAATTATAACCATCAATTATAATTATTAATAATACATTATCAGTATATAATTATATAATGGATCAAATCTAATAACAATTATAAATTGCAATCTATATAGATTATAACTTATAAGATTTATAGGCGACAGAATTATGAGATGTGACTCAATTACTAGCTGCTAGGTTGCTAGAAACATCGTGCAAAATCATACATTAAAGATAAAATCTAATATACATATTATTATATATTTTATAATATATTATAATTATAATTATCGAATTGATTATTATAACTATAATTATAATTATATTCTAAAAACTATACTATATTTATCTAAATCTATAACAGCTATTAATTCTATTATAAATTTAATAATTATTATATTATATTATAAGGAAAATAGTACAAGTCAAGAGTTTTCAATATGTATAATAATAATTAAATTAATAATAATAATAATATTAATAAATTAAATAAATAGTGATAATAATATTTAAATAATTATAAATTATAATTAAGCATTAACATGTTAATACCTAAATAATATAATTAAATAATATAATTAATTAATAATTATAATAATTAAATAATAATTATATATTATAATATTAAATAATTAATAATAATAATTTATAATTTAATTAAATTATATTATTTATAATAATAATATATATATATAAAATTATTAAAAATTAATTATATTATATAATTATTTATTATCTAATTCACAATTATATTTATATGTATAGAATTATTTTTAATTTTTTGGCCAAATTGTGACTGGAATGGTAATGGTTAAATGTGATTATAGAATGTCCTCTAATCATTGCCATTTTTAATTCTAATAAATTGGAATATTACCTCAAAATGAAGACATATGTCATCATATTACTTTGTTGTCTCTGCTACTCCGCTATATTAAGTAATAAAACAAATATAAACTACTATTTTTTTTATCATCATCCATTGTTCTATTTCATTATACTTATTTCATTATACATTTTTTTACATTATCGTTGATATATACATCTTGATTCAGGCTCGTAGCCAGGAATTTTTTCGGGGGGGCTGCGACTTCGCAAGTGGTTAACATTTTCAATGAAGTAATTTTATATATAATATATATATATATATATAAGATATATATATATATATATTTATATAATATAGTATATATATATATATATATATATATATATAATATAATATATATTTATAATATATATATATAATTATTATTTATATATATATACGTATATATATATATAATTCTTCATATATTTTACCAGCGTTTTATAAAGTCAATTTCAGTTTCCTTTCTTTTTAACTGAGGTGATTCAAATATTTTCATTGCTGACTTCTGTGCTGAGATCTCGAATGATTTGAACAGTAAAGCAAAACCTGCAATGCGATCCTATCCAACACTATTCCGTAAATTCGTTTCAGACGCCTTAAGCGAAAAGGTCTTCTACTGTTGCGGTGGATACAGGCAATACTGCTAAAAGATATGTCAGGAGAAGTACGCAATGTTAGGAAACCTCCTCTTGTCCCACTTAGCCAAAGCACCGATCGCAGTTTTTGGTTTTTCATTTTCTAGCAGCCATTTACGCTGCCAGAGACACCACTCTCCTTTTAGTGTATCCTCCTGAGGGTCTGGAAGGTGTCTTTATAAAAGAGGATGCTTTTTTCAATATGCTTATAAGGTACATTGCACTATACTGAAGTGAAATGATAGTGGTTTCATGCGAGAGAAATCGATCAGTCAACGAAAAAAAATCAGTATCATCGAATAAAACGGAATAAAACTGAGATGCGGGTAAATATGAATTCGATATCTGATGTAGGCACATTACCACGATTCTGGAACTTCGTAGTTATTGGAATTGTTATTTCAATACCTAAGATGTCGCATACATTTTTAGCTTGTGTGATATGTTTTTAAACTCTGTGTCTGCATTTTGCCTATCTTTTTCGAAAGTTGAATAATGTCTTTCCTATAGTATTAATATATATATTTTATATATATTGCACTGACAATTCCAAATTGCTATATAATAAGCACATCCAAATCATTCTCTTGAGTTACTTATCCAAGATATTTTTACTTAATACTAATAATGATTTAATTTATTTAAATAATTTCAAATAAATATACTTATTGAAATTTTAAAACAACGATAAAGTTATAAGCTTTCTGTGATAATTCACCAGGACAATTCTATTTCTTTATCTTTCCAGTGACGCGACTTATTATGGCTCAATGTAGGGTCTCTATGCCGTAAAATCAAAAGAACAACTGCTCTCATAGGACCGGTCTCACAGGCGTGAACCTCCACTTCTGAGTCCTTCGAAACAACATCTCTATTATTATAGATATAATTTCTCTCACTTATTGTTTCTAAATTTTTGGTTATAAGAAAATCTTTTATTTAATTTATTATTACTTCTAAACGATACGTTTTGTGCGCTCGGTACTCAATCGGAAATAAAAGCTGCATATTATATTCCAGAGATGAATCCTAAAGATTACGTATTACTTTTGTAATAAAATGCTTCATGAATTTTACTAGAAGAAGTACTGAGAGACTAATAGTAAATTTTTAAAATAATATAGTTGCTTACACAATAATTGTGTAATGTTATAACGTTATAAATAAGACTAACTTTCTTAGGTGGCAGATATGAATATTAAAAGTAATTTTGTCAACTCTCCTATGAAATTCTGTAACTTCATCAAATGGGAGAGTATATGAGAGATGTAACAATCTCTTAATCAAATAAGCTGTATCTTTTGCGCCGTACCCCTTTATTAATATTTCGATTTTATTTATTAATCCGAATAGAGACCCTGAGTGCGCCTGCCCACATTACATTGGTGTCAAATTGGGACCAACTGCCACACTGCTTGACGCAAAGCACTAATTAATAAGTACCAGGAGAGGTCACGCACATGTTTGGATACAATGAGAGAGTGACTCTGCTTTAAAAGTCTGTATTGATAGTGTAAGTTAGTACATTCATGTCGTTCGATCACTTACTCCAATTAGACGCAGCTACCTCTACAACATAGATACCTTAGATAAGTAACTTGTTGTCTTACGTGTCTCGAGGATGTATTAAAATGTCCGATTTGTTTAGCGTCATCCAGCTCAAGAACGTGAATAGAAAACAATACAATTTGTCTTTATTTGTTATCAACGTTGCCTGCGTCATCGCTGTAAGTTCCTGTAATTTCAAAACCTTGTCATAGCAATGACGTAAATTAAGACCGTGTATGATTGTACTATTTTCTTGAATATCATCGGAGCTGTCTTTGATATACCATTTGAAATTTATTTGATGTCACCGATGAGGAAGTTAAGTTCGCTTTTCATATTTCAACAAGCGAAAGCCTCGTCCCTCTATTTACATGCTCTGAATTATGCTATACAGATGTGTCACATACTTAGTCCCACTTTTTTTCATCACTTTGAGTTAGAATAATATTCATATTGAGCGTCAGTTAAGCCTCTACTTAAATGAGTCTCTCTTTATATGTTTTCACATGATCAATTTAAGACTCAGAGAGCAACATTCACATTATAATCGATCCTAAGTTAACAAACAGTAGTTAATTTCTACTATTATAAACTTCTTTAACTCATAGCATATTTATTAATTTTTTAGTTCGGAACGTCTGTATCACACACATATTTATGTCTTCAGTTACTATTTAAAATAAAACCAAAATAATACCATAGTAAATTTTCACTGCAGTGCTATTTCTCGCCCAGCTGCTCCCCCAGCTTGCCCCCTCTTGTCTCATGCTTGCCCCTCTGAACGAACATGTTTACCAGTTCTTAGTTTATAGTGGAAGGTAAAGTAACTAAGCATTCAATGGTGGATGATAGTATATTCAAAAATAGAGTAAGTAAGAGAGAATTTGGGAGAGTTTTAATAAAGTACTGTATTTACAGGTCTAGACAGAGAATAAATGTGGTGGGAGGAAAATAGACAAGCTTTGAGACACAGATAGTGTGTACTGTTATATAAGAAATAAAAAATGAAGAATGGAGTTATAAAGGAAGAATAGAACAGATATTATTGAGTTAACACAATATATGATTAGTGAAGGTTATAAGAGGACACTATGGGTAGGCAATGTTTTAGAGTAAAAAGAAGGTAAATATAAATGTTATCAAATTAGTTTACTATAAAAGTGACACCGTAGGATTACAAAATAGTAAGTTGATTATGAAGTCTACAACATAGATTATTTATTATTTAAATGAGTAGTATGGGATAGAAATAATGATACAATGTGCAAAAGTGTACAGTACAATTAGGTAGGGAATAAACATGAAAATATAAAATTATCAAGACTTAGTCTTATATATATATAATTATATATATATATAATATGTCATGGAGACTATATTAGTAATAGTAATATTCGAAGACTATTTATGTTATGATGATGTTATATATGTAATAAGTATAATGAGAGAGAGATATGAATGAATAAACTTGTAAATGAAGATAGAGATGAAAAAAGAATAGGTAGTTAATTTTATCTATAAATGAAAGGTAGAAGATATATTATGTATAAATAATGTAAAGATAAAAGAGTAAAGATGTATATAAATGCAAATATATAGATGCCTGAGGTAAGTAATCGTACAGTGATATAGTGGAGTAAAAGTATAATGTCACTTGAATGAAAATATATTATTACATAATTATATACATAAGTATTATACTAAATTGTATGAAGAAAGTATTTATAATTATGTAATAATATATTAATATAAAAAGAAGTGAGGTATAGAAAATAATAGTATAGATGATTAAACATACTAGTTTGTATAGTTGGTATATTTTCACTGCTTGCAAAAATATCGTCACCTGCGAGAAATTATCGGTGGGGGCTGCAGAGCCACCCTGCAGCCGCCTACGAGCCGGAATAAGCTAACGTTTCCCGTTAAATATCCGATATACATTAGACATTAGGCCACCAACACGAAGCTATCACATATCAATAACACACTAAGCACAACTAGATTATTTACGATATAATTTGAAATCATAATAAATCATACGAACACTAGTTTTGTGCTAATCAAGTAAAGACAACAAAAACCACTAATGCTAATATATTTCACTATTATACCTCTCCCTCAAAGTTGTACTCAATCGTCTTGTTTTTAAAAGAAGTCAAGACTTCACACTTTTGGGTCAGCTATTAGATTCTTTATAAGTACTCTAGGCCGAAATCGTACAAGATTTGATTCACTTACGGATCTCTACAATTCTAAAGCAAGTTGTTCTTCACATTATCAGGTCTTCAGTCTACTCCCACAGATCCATCTCTGTTCAGACTATAAGACATATAGAAAGTATACTATCCTTCGCATTAACAGACACTTTAATAACACTAAGCTTCCCTAGTAATACCTACAGTTAACTCTCTCTTTATCTACTATTCTATTCCCTGTATTATAATGGGGATACTATACTTTCTCTGCGCGCGCAATCTCTCTCAGAAGCTATAGCTCTCCATAATAGAATTTTTATCGTCTTTCTTGTTTACAATCTTAGACTTTCTGCGAATCACATTAACTTACTATCTTCGATCTCCGTTCTTTGCACTCTCACATTCACCGTGTTACATTCTCTATCTCATAACTGCCAGATTTAACTATTCTGAACTTATCACTTATCTTTTTATTTATTTTTCATTTTTTTACTCTTTTCTTTTTTCATTTATTTTTTTTTATTTTTGTTTTTTCATTTTATTTTTGTTTTTTTTTTTATATAGTGTTTATTTTTATTTTTTTTTTATTATTTTCTTTTATTCTTATTATTCTTTTCTTTACTTTTTTTACTTTTTCTTTTTTTTTGTTATTTTGTTATGACAAAGGAAAAATTTTGTGAAGAAAAAGTTTTATTTTATTTATCTTATTCTTTCTTTTCCTTTACTTTTTTTTATTATTAATTCTTTTTATTTAAGATTTACATTATTTATTAATTTTATTTTACTCTATTTTTTGTTTTTTATAAATATTATTCAAGTTTCATGTCGTATATTAATAAACCAAACCAAATACATAATTTCTTCTTTTTTTTTTATTTCAGAATATTTTTATTTTTTTTTTATTTATTTTTATCTTTTTATTTATTGAAAGTAATCAAAACTTATAACTTCTTTCTCACTCTACTAATTACCTACTCCTTACTAGTGACCTCATCTTACATCCCCAAAATACTTATTCCTTGTACCATATTCAAAATCCACCACTATATTTCAATATATATCAACCCCTCATTATACAATACTCAGATTTTCGAAGATGTTTATCCACCACACTCTAGTCACATAATCATTCATCAGTTTACGAATCACACATCCTATTATTATCAGTCTAGGGAAAAAGCCCTAATTTCCTTATACTAGTATATTATTAATATGTATTACTATTTTATATATATATTACTATCTAGAAATCTATCATAATTTTATATTAACTATTATATATATAAATTCTATTTGTCTAATATATATCTCTTGATATAGAAATATTCTAATGTATTTAGATACATATTCTATAATAAATTATTATATATATATATATTCATATATATATCTATATTTATTATATATTCATATATATCTATATAATTATATAACTATATATATATATTACCTATAAATATATTAATTATTTAAAAGATTTTTTGTTGATCGGGTGGTTCAATTGCTATTACGCACACAAACTTTGTTACAATTTTAAAGGTACCTAAAAATTGACAACAATAATTAAATAAAAACTATACGAGATAAATCATCCCAGCGTTGCGTTACATGAAAGAAAATGTAACGAGTCCGTTATTGAAAAATCTATTCCGTTAGTAATAGTAGTATACGATCGTGCCCCACTTATCATTCTCCTCTATCTCTCTCTTCTCTCCTCTCTCTCTCTATTATATATATCTATAATTACTTTATATATATATTTACTATATATTAATAATATATATAATCTAATATTATCAATATAACAGTAGGTGGAGATTATCAATAGCAGTATGATGATAACTGGGAATATCGTGACCATGAGGGACAGCTAGTGAGTGACTTTCAATATAAATGGCTTACCGTCAGTGCTTGCCCCTAGGATATCAAAACAGTTTATTACAGTCCCAACTTAATTATACGTAGTATGAAGCTAGTCGCAATATAATATTAATACATGTTAATATATTAATTATAATATACTAAATTAATATATTATATATATTCTATTCTATATACTTATATTATATATATAAATATATTAATATTATTATATAAATTATATATATTCGAATAGTATTACCTAATATATAATAATACATAAAGTATTTTTGTCACATAATATTAATTACTTAATGGTTAAAGTTTTAAAAAATTAATATCTTATGCGCAGAATATTCGTGAGCCAATATGACTGATCCAATAATATTAATATTCATATACTCTACAATTAATACACTTATTGAATAATAAATAAATAATTTAATACTAATAAATGAATAAACTACTAAATTCTCTCCATAATGTTAGCAACTGAATTAGTTTATTTACTATAATGTGCAACTCTATTGGACACGCTAGATATCATGTGAAGTAGAGATTGAAGACTCAGATGGTGTCAACCAAATCCTGGTGTGACTACATATTACACTGTGAGAATACCCCCTTTCTTATAGGGACGATCATGCTCGGGGATGAAACTGTCCATATCGCGTCGTAAGATAAATTAATAATTATGCCGAGATACGAATAAACCTCTGCTAATCAACCCTGTATTTCGTTTTCCCTGATTCTCGTAGACTGGATAGAGGTGAGAGCGTTAAGTCACACAACTTAAGTCAAACCATTCTCTTGGCAAAACCAGAAATATTCTAGATTGTAATACGTAGAATATATCAGTTGCTTATATGGCATATACTCAGACGGAGCGAGCGATGGCTTCGGTTTCTACGATGACAATGGCCTTGACATAATATTTCCACAGCCACCTGTCCTATCCCCTCATTATACATTTAATACAATTTTAGTTTACGAGTGTCAAAAATATTGATGGCCATAATTCATATCTCTGAAATTCAGAAGATAGTAGTAAATACAGAGACTCACTACCTTCTTATGAGTTGTGTTCAGAATAAGAGAACCTTCAATCTCGCGAGCAAAAATTCCCCTACCTCGAGTGGAAATTGAAACTCCATATGTGCCGTGTACTTGTCTTGTATAAGAACTAATGAGCCGCTAATGTCATGACTATGCTTTGCGCTGAACGCCGATTCCATTTTTGCTCATAAACCCATAAAAGTGAATGCGACTTTCAATGAAGATTCTATAAGAGCACAACGCGTAAGCCGAGAAATAATCCAGGAAAGTTATATACAATCGGAGTTTTCCTTTCGAGGACCATCGTTAACTAGCAGAGTCCTTTTGTGACTGGAATAATACTCTCAGCGATTCACCTTCTAATAGGCACGATACCACCCTTCTTGAGTAGATAAAATAATGGACACGCGATTGATGCATAATTTGGAACGAAGGACTTCTCATTTAAGCAATAATTATCCGATCCGAGTAATAGATCGTTTGAGAGAGAGAGAAATCGAGTCTTAAGAATCGCCTTTTGAGTCTTAGTGCTTACATATCATTCTGTTCGGATCTACGACTACTTTCCTTGTCTCTTATCAATTTGTAGGATATATATCAATGCTCTCTTAGTGAAAACACTTAAACTCGAAATAAAGCACTGCTGGATGCGTCGAGTAAGTCTGATTGGTACGCAATGGAAATTCTTGCAGCTCGACTATTCTCTGTACTCCTTATCTAATACACAGATAATTAGCATTTGAGATTCTAATATAATCTTCCAGATTAGAATAAAAACTTCCCGGCTCAACCCAAGTATCGGTTAAAGCAATGCCACACTACTCTTTTAAGCTGTAGATTTTTATACAAGTCACATCTAGGTATTGTCTTACTATTAATTGTTGTTCATATTATTATTTCTATCTAGTATACTCGACAAATCACACCGCGCTCACATATAGATAATACCCCTGTATAAAATAAACTTTGTACTCTAATTCGTAGAGTCGATTATGTCCTCGCAAATTCTGGATACGACAGGAAGACTTGCTATAACTATAAACCGTGATACAGGGACAAACCTAATAGTAACATAACGAGGATACATGATGCACTACTAGTCTATTCGAGGTTAAGTAACATACAAGAAGGTCGCTTGGCGTTAATTGTCGACTAAGTTATCTCAGATGATCTACAGATCTAAAAAAGGTTATTGATTGGAGGCAATAGACACCTACTTACTCATATCGAATAGATTGTTATATCTTATACGAACCTAGAGTTGGCAAGTAGATCCTGTACGTCAAACGATGAAATACAATGAAGCATACAAACTCTCTCTACGTATGGTCGTTGGTCCCGTGTCACAAAAATTGCGTTATATTCATTAATCAACCTGCTGACTATATATGTATATTGAGCTCATTACCCGGCTATGAGAGACCCTCTTCTATTTTTACCATCAACGAATCGGGCAAAGTCGTAATGGTAGAGTCTGATTATACTGTTATTATTCCTAAATCCAGCCATAATCTAGAAATACCATCTTTGATTTGCGTCTAACGAGATAGGTAAATGGCATATCAGTTTGAGATTTTGATAGGATCGCTGTGAGCTATGTGAGCTATAGATATACTAATGTTTGAGAATCCCCACAAACATCCTGTTTAATGCTGTATAGATATAGTTTAGTAAAATCGAGTAATCCACGTAGCAAGCACATTGCTTTGTCACTCTCTTCTCTTTCATGCTCCGAGCGATTCTTATCTATGATCGATCCTGTGCACTGCGGCTCGCAATGTACACCCTCACCCCATCGATGCGCTGATATACGAGTTGGCGCGAGCAGTAGAGATCAGACAAGAGAATACTCATTCGTGGACTACACCAGTATTCACCGACAGCGGCTCGAGTATATTTCTGTCAGATATACTGCGCGTTAGTTCTTTACAGGGTAATGTAATCCACCTTTCGAGTCTCCTCAACATCTAGTGTATTTTTAGACAAGAGTATTAAATATGCGTCGAGAATATATATCCTCACTTACAATTCTAAAAATTTCTATAATTCAGGCCACTCAAACTGCTTCTGAAACTAACAGCCATATGGTCTCCTGGCTACCACACCTCTACTCAATACGCATAATATATGGGCTCGGCAACTAGCACAAAATTATATCCCTGGCTATATAATGTTGTAATCTGTTCGATAATACATTACACCCTATTAATAAAGCGGTATGATAAACACTATTTTAATTTAGTAATCTTCGCGAAATGAATGACCATCTCAATAAATTATTTCTGTTCTAATCTAGTATTTTTCCTATCTATATCATTATTTTCTTTAATTCTTGATATACTGTATTGATAAGAGATGTTAGTGTTTCGCCATGCAGTATATAGGGTTGCAATATTGAATTGAAGCCTACTAATTTCCTTATTTAAGATAAATTTTCATTAGACGCAAATCAGATTCCTATACGTAAAAGAGTTCGACACGGCGCGAAACCTTATTATGCCATTTGCGGTTGCCTCCAATATAAAGCGAACAAAGAGAATTTACTATATACTTTGGCCACATATTGTCTCGCTGTTCGCACACTATATCTTTAACCTCGCAATTTGTTTTTAGCAGCGCCATGAAATTTTCGGAATAGCCATTGCCATTTAGGATTTATAATAGGGAAGTATTGAGTATTTACTGCCTAATAATCTTTATAGTTATTTTTAGAGACGCTTACTCATTATCCGGATACGAACTGAGTTCCAAGTCCGATAATTAACTTCTTACATCTGGTATAAATACCAAGCGATCTATTAGATATCGATAATACACCAGCCACTCAGGTGTTGCGGAATTCGGAGTCGAGCGAGTCGGCGGAGTCGGAGTTATTAGACAGAGGGTGGAGTCTGGAGTCGAGATCGTATTTGAAGATAGTGGAAGTCGAGTCGGCAGTACGAATCGGTAATTTTCAATGAGGTGAGTCGAGTTACGGAGTCAGGAGTACAGTAAACTATTTCAAGATTAGAAGTTGGCGTCGGAAAATTTTAACTGACAAAGTATTAGAATGTGACTCTGTAACTTACGACTCAATCACTTCAATGCAAGATTATATCTGAGACTTTCGTACTTTGCACATCATAAAAAATCGCAATTGTCATAACTTTCGAAAATTTTAAACTACAGCACCTATATGTTTGCCAATTTGGAAAATTATATTCTTAATAAATTCTAACTTTATTCTAACCTTAATCACTACTTTAAGATACTGGAGGAAAAATGACTTCATGGTAGATAAGATGCAAATTTTTCTCAATTGACAAATATCTGAACACAGTGCCGAAAGAGCTTGCTACCAATCTTCAGGTATCTACTTACTGAATGACAACAACGAAAAAGATAAATCTGCACTTTTGTCAAGTGGTCATTTGTATAAATAGGGTGCACGGATAGTTCAAGAAGAAAGATACTAAATCTAAACATACCGTTAATAAGTTAGATGAACTACAATAACCTTAGGTTACGTCTTTAAGATATATTCATGCTTCACAGATTTAGAAGATTTTTATTACGAAGAATAGCTTCTAGATTATTGAAGACTGCTTTATGATCCGAAGCGTTAAGAGATTGTTGAAGTCAGGTCCTTCCTAATCCTTGTTAACAATATTATATATATATATGATATTAATATAATATATCTTTAAATAATTTTATTTTGCTGTGAATTACTAAAAACGTTGAAATAAATATTTATTATATATGTTATAATACTTTATATCGAAGAGTATCAAGAATTGTTAATACAGAAAGCTGAAATTGTCTGTTACTGCTCTACTCCAACTGCAAGTTTTTATGACGTGGAACTTGCTTTTCTGTGCTCCTTACGTCTATTATAATATATCACACCAAAGTTCGAGTAGAAAAGGTTACAATCTTTTTTGGTAAACTTAATCAAAATCTCTTTTTTATCATATTAATAATATACTATATATAATATTTTCTATAATTATTATAATATTTATATTTAATTCTTATTATATATTTATATATATTAATATTATATTCTATATATAATATATCTAATATAATTATATATCTTACATATAATATAAATATTAATATATATATATAATATATAATATATAAATATATAATATAATATATTATTATTATTATATATATAATATTATATAATATTATATATAATATAATATAATATTTATATTATGATATATATATAAATTGTATATATGGCTCAAATGGTATAAAATCTACGACCGTATTATTTAAGATAACTTTAATAAATAGTTATTATATTAAGGGGTATATATAAAAGCAGTAGTTTGAAAGTAAATCGAAATTCTCATGTTCAAAGTTTCGGTTTTATATTCAATTTTTGTTATTACGAAAAACAGCAGCTTATTATATAACTGCTGATAAGGCATTCCCCTTAATAAATATATGATGACAATGTCGCTGAAGTTAAATGCACATCAGAGTAGAGCGAGTATATTTTTACTCAATTAGATTAATTTGTATGAAATCATATTTTAGTGTTGAGTGAAATGATTTCGTTATTATGATAGATGGCCTTGTTGTTCCGTAGAGAGAGTAATATCGACTTTATTACGATGCCTTATATGATTACACATGAAATAGACTAATAGAATATTAAGATACTTTTCAACAGATAGCTTTTATGTATAACTCGCTAATATATACACGTTCATACGCATATATCACCTACAATTAATTTTCGAACAATGAGAGCTCTACATATACTGCTTTATTTAAATATATTTATATGCTTTTACATTTCTATTTAGAATTGAGTGAGTAATATTCATAATTATATATTATATAAATAACATGAAAGGTATATAATTCTAGGGTCAGTCTTCTAGGAGTTTCTATATATATTATAGCGTACAATATTAGTAAAAATAACATATTTAGAAGAAATACTGTCATCAAAAGATATATTATATTATCTATATATATTAACTTTACAGTATATTAAGTAATTAGGTAATATTTTATATTATTTAAATAATATTAGACTTATGAAAACGTTACTCAAAAATACGCTCGAGTGAGACTAAGCAATAAATTATACATTTACTTATACAATTATTTAGAGAAAATTTTGTCATTGAACCTTTATCTACAGATTTTCAATATTCTGAGATTGCACTATCGCTAAATGATATATATATTTTCATTCACCTATATTATATAAATATGTATATTATATCATTAATTATTATTTTAATTAATATATATTTATTCATTATACATATAGCCTGCTTTCTCGATATACTATTCAAAAGCAAACTCCTCCTAATATATTATTTATATATCACACTGAGTGTAGATAACTGCAGTACTAAATATGAATTATATATATAATCCACTGATATATATTATATTGACGTATCTTCTCAACACTAGATATATTT
Organism: Trachelipus rathkii; assembly: GCA_015478945.1. NCBI lineage: Eukaryota > Metazoa > Arthropoda > Malacostraca > Isopoda > Trachelipodidae > Trachelipus > Trachelipus rathkii. Next base: position 21,948 of record JABUQX010104018.1, read on the forward strand.
TATAGTCACTACATATATTATTATTATGTATACAGTGATGTCAAATTATTACTGTATATTATCTCATCATATATAGTAGATTAATATTAGTTAGTAGTGATAATGAAACTATTGAGTACATACATATAATATTAAGTATATTATATTTACTTATTTTATTATATATATGCTATATAATAAAATAAAGTAATAGTTTAGAGTTTACAAAATATAATTAATATGATAATAGTATAAGATGATAGTATATCAAGCTAATAATAGGTAAATCAGTTTAAATATTACATAGTAAATAAATATATCTTTCTATCCTTCATCCCAGGAAGTGATTTCTTCATCCGGTCAAGCCGCAACATCAACATCAATCTTCTTCTCAGATACTGTCTGTGCGCCTCTACTACTGTCCCAAGCATAGTTACCTGCCCCCTTCGTTCAAGACTGACTCGTCATGGATTTCTTGGTAGCTGATCATCCTTTCCTCATCTTAGTAAAGTGTTCGCTCACTACCAGATTCGCCCTTGCACCAATCTCTACTCCTTCACTGCTCTTCAACCTTAGTGCTTCCTGTCCAACTCTGGAATCCTATTGCAACAACTCTTGCTATTCGGCAATGTCTCTCTTCATCACTGCTGTATGATAACCCACTATCCTCTCTTCAACATGTATCAATGCATTCTGTGAATCTTGAGATTCGTCGCCCCACACATTCTATTCGCACCTACATACACTCTATACTTACACTCACAGTGTCATCTCTTCACACAATATATTAATCTTTTCTTTGATTAATCTCATTCTTTATATTCTGCCTTGCGGTGCTTACGCATTCTTCTCGAGAGTCTAGATATATCTTAAATCCTCATTCTCCGACGCTTTGTATTGCTTATCCTTTCTCTCTAACAATCTAGTTGTTGTACCATGATTTTCAGATTCACAATACAGCTCTTGTGTATTGAGAGTCCATTATCTTGACGTTATAAATTCACGTCTAGTGTATTGGCGCAACGCGCGGATTCGAGGATGATTATCTATCTTTCACTCATGTGGTATTTAGCAGTAGTATTATAGCCGAGCGAAACTTCTTTCAGTTTAACGTCAATCTCTCTATAAGTCTTTGACCAATTCTGCGTCACACTTCTCTTCCTCCACTTCTCTCCCCTACTTAACTACTGTCTCTAAAACAACCTTTCCAGAGACTAAAATTGCAGAGAACTAATTTACCGCACTTCACACAAATCTTCAATACGCTCACAGTCTCAACACTATCCCTTTGTCTATCCACCTACATCTATTTTACCTCCGACTGAAAAGAATCTCTTTCATAGGTTTATGTCATCTTCATCCCTTCTTCCTCCAACTCCTTCGCAAACAATCTCCACTGTCCTACATGAAATCGCCGCCTCCTTTCTCGCTCTCGAGACATTAGCCTAGATTCTGATACACATATGCAATTCAATAAGGTCACTTGAATATTTCTCCTCCTAAGTCCGCATATATTTAGACAACTACTCGAAAATCAAAGTCCTTATAATAATTATACCACGAGTACTATGTTTTTTCTGCGGGACACACTGTTTTTTTTTTGCCTTCCTAATTTATCCTTCAACTTCACGATGAGACAATGTAGGAAACGACGAATACCATCGAGTAATTCATTCTGTAATGACGTTTAAAATTTTTTTGATGGTTTTCCGCAGAGTTTTGTTGAGTGTGACTCACTTGCCACATTAAAGAAAGGATTGATAGGTATATTGGAATTGTTTGGGCATCAATATAGTATTATTCTGACCGTAGCCAATGCGGGTTTTTTAGTTTAGTTATGTAAAGTAAGACACCCATGTTGTAGCTACAGTATACAAATAAAAACTATTAAAGTTGTTATGTGGTTAGCATGAACTAGGCTAAAGAATTTTTACTTTGTCAAGTAGTTGACGTATATACTATATTGACCCTTTGTTTAGGAAATTGACAGGCCTTAGGGTGTGTTGTAAGGTTGTGTTTTCGCATGGGCATTGTATTTGATAAATACTTTAGTTGATCTGGGACAGTCCTCGATAGGTCCATGTACCTCTAACTGGTTCTTTGATTCCTTATCTCTTCTGAGGTAATACTACGACATTTGAACTATAAATATTGAACTTTCTGCATTATACAACGATTGATGTGTAAAAGCAATGAGAAATGTTTTAGAGGTGTTTTAAGCTGTCGAAATAATCCAGCGCGTTAGGATGTTCATCACTGTTCAACATCTCATGTGAAAGTACAACTCATTAAAAACGTTTTGGCACATCGAATGCAACTAATATGCTATTTTAGATTGGGCCAAGGCGACTACTATTTTAAAAGAAAAAAAAAAAAAAAGATTTTTCCAAAACCAAAATGGACAAAAGCTCTCACGAATGGGCCGACAAAGGTAGGTGGACTAGAATTTCGATGGGATTGTTACGACCTAACTGAAATTTTAAAGCAACTTTGAAGCTTAAGAGGAGCTTCATGGAATCAAGATATTAACCTTTTTATAAAAAAAACCTTAGATCTTTTCAAGTCTTTAGGCAAAAGCAAATTTGCTATAAGTTTATGTTATTTATGTCTTTAGACTTTATTCTCAACACTCTTTCATTATGTATTAATTACATTGCATTAATTAGTGACAGCAACTGCTCTAATCATATTGGAAATGAATGTTTGTTTTAGAACGGTTTTTAAGCAAACATTGCAACGAAAACATTTTTCAAACATTTTGAAGTGCAACAGAACTCTGCTTTCCTGATATGAAGAGTTATAATACCTCTGTGGAATCCAATTTCAAAATGAACAAGATAATAACGGGGCAATTACATTTATATTCTGATGTTTTTCTGTACAATTAGAAAGCAAGTTCGCGAATCAAAGATCCATACCTTACTAATCTTTATAAAGTTACTTATTCATCGACATCTATCCAAATTTTGCTATTTTGGAAATAAATTTGATATTGGCAGGCATAATTTTAGATTGTTTAATGATTTTAGCGATTTGACCTTCACTCAAAATGTGAAATCCCACAGAACAATATTTCACTACTCTGAAAAGGCTCAAAGCAACACTTTTTCAATTCTACATGAAAAAGAAGATCTAGCAGAACTGGCTTAATGATGGTTCATTCATAGCTTTCACAATATAACAAAGAAACGTTTCATATTCATTTTTGTGTTAAGAGATCAAATTAATAATTTTTTAATATAAATTATTATTAAATGTTCCATTATTTTATTCCCTTTTATTGAAATTATATGATTATATAATATATATATTATATATATATATATTATATATATATATATAATGGGTATATATATATATATATATATATATATAATTATATGTATAGTAGTATATTATATATATATAGTATATATATATAGTCTTATATAATTCTTAAGATCTGAAACACACCCCGAAAATTTGTTTTTTACTACTGCATATATAGATATATATATATAATATAGTATAATATATATAAATATATATATATAGTAATATTATTTATATATATATATAATAAGTTAGTTAATATATATATATATCATTATAATATATATATACTATATATATATATATATATATAATATATATATAGTATATATATATATATATATTTTATCTAAAACGCACCCCGAAATTTTTTTTTTGCTACGCCCTATATTATATATATATATATGTATATATATAATATTAGTATATATATATATATATAGATATCTATATATATATATATATATATATATATATATATATATAATATATATATAATCTCTCTC
>JABUQX010104019.1:0-15000 GCA_015478945.1 Trachelipus rathkii
AGTAACTTCTTCTATAGCAAGGGCTCGAGTCAACTTCACTTATAGATCTAACTAAAAGATCCTCAAGGCAATGCAAGTACAGTACAAATATTCGGCTACCGTCTATGAGTCTATAGATCATTGATAATACTTCGCATACGCTGTCACTTATTAATATCTTATCTCGTTAGTGTCAAATCGTTATAATATTAGTTATGGTTATTTCTATATCGAGAGTATATTCGTTGTTGTATTACTCTTATACTATGGCTCGCTCAGTGATATATATAGAAGGATATATTGAAGGTTGGGAAGTAGATTTTTTGAGTAGTATAATTGTAGAATGATAGATTGAGCTTTTAAAGTGTACTAAATATTCACATAAAGATTGTAGATAGTATACTCTACACCGATGAAATATTCCATCCTCACAGATCAGTCAGAATTTGATTATCTACAATTACTACTGAGGACGAGATGGTAGCATACTTTTGATATACAAGAGTAGTATCTAGCACTTAGAACTAGAGTGTATACAAGAGAATGGATAATTGAGTACGCCTCGCATAGTGCAAGAATACATATGATCATAAGAGGATTTAGCTATAGATATGTTGGCTAGAGAATAAGCTAAAATAAAGTGAAGACATAAGACGTATAGGACGTAGGAGACGTTGACAGGCTTCAGCGGACTCACTGCTGATGCGTACGACTGTTTCAAGCCGCATGGCTTCGTCGTTGTAAACTTTGGTTGCTAGTTATATATATATACATATATAATATATATATATATATAATATAATATATATAGTCAGCTCATCAACGCAGTATACGTATATATAATATTTGAGAATTGATCTAATAAGAAAACTAGACGTAGAGAGTGATCATAAAAGATAGGACGAAACGCCAAAATAATGATGAGTTTAGATAGAGTAGTTAGACCTATGACATAATATAAAATGGCGATACGAGCTCAAATATGTATATTGATCTTTTTGCCAGTTCCAAATTGAATACTCAAACCTATAGCATACTATTATAGCGATCAGTATTATTAGTTATATTTATTTATGTGACTATTTTACTGTTATAATATTAAGTATTATTCGGACCTGTTATTATATAGTATTTACGACTACCGTAGTTTTTATTTTTTTTTGTGTATATTTTTTACATATATTTTATCGAGAGTATATGATCCTAGACAATCATTTAAGTAGGTGACGGAGACATGATCAATAAATATAATAGGACCTGTTACGTATAGACTCCGTACAGTATTTATTTTTATTTTTTTTAACCTAAAGAATACATTGAGGTATATACTGACCGCCCCGATAGCAGGAGTCGGGGGCTCTCGTCCTTTTACGGGTAATCGACGTGAGTAAGGACTATATTCCTCACTCGCATCCTAGGGGATGAGGTCTCTACGAGGAACCTCTCAGTACTCATTATGAGAGTATATTGGTGAGTCGCAGTGAGTGAGAGTTTACTCCGCCCCTCCACTACGGAGTATGGAACACGTTCACCATACTGTCTACCACGTACGGCTCAGAGAGCCCCATATATAATATATTTTTATTATTAATTATATTATTTGTTTTACATTTTCTGTTAATATTAATGCTATTATATGCTGTATTCAAAAATGTAATTGAGTTATTTTATCACTGTAAGTGTCATACTTATTACGATAGTATATAATATAATATTTATAATTTTTATTTTTTATATTTGTTATTTTTTTAATTTTTGTAATATAGCTATATGCCGATTCCAAATATGTAATTAGTTTTCATGTATAATGAATAGTAGCTTTTCGAAGATATTTCATTACTTGAAATTATTTTTGCGGTATACTAAGATGTGGCTATTTATTAGAAAAGTTATGATAAAATGTTATTGCTAGATTCAACTGTAATGAGTTCATTGCGAGATCACACATACAATTCATTCTCACTTGATCATGCACGTAGAGCTATTGTTATAAAAAAATAAAAACTGCTAATATCGCTACCATCAGACATGACGGTCTGTTAACAGTGCATACACAAGGCCGTATATTCTATCTTTTTGTGTAAAAATGACGTCCTAGCGAGTTGAGTTCTGACGTGCTCGATTAGCGCAGTAGGGTTCTACGGTAACTTATTGCGATACGCGGGCTTAGTCACACCGCTCACTTCTAAGTTAAGTCCTTAGTGACTCATATATCGACAACTGATTGAGCCTAGAGCATAGATGCACTACACTCAAACTAAGTACTAGTACATTAATAACATAAAGCATAATCCTCCATCTCTATAAAATAGGGTCTATCACTTAATCACTACAAATATACCTAACCTAAGCTAATACCAAATCCTATCTCGAACCTATGACAGGCACTAGAGCAACTCTATACACAAGACCAGTGCGCACGAAGACGCATCTGATAGATATAGGACAACATATTATATGAAGAGTAAATCTATTATACTAATAATTTTCTTAAAAATACGCAATAGAAGAAGATTCTCACGCTGTTGAAATATGAGAAGTCGAGACTTAATAATTTCTATAATGAAATACAGGAAAGCATGACACAAAATATGAAAGAGATATAACGAATATAGTCTATACGTCAGTCACCCACTGAGTGGATACTGCGCCACCCAAACATGTGACCGCGTCACACAGTTTGCAAGAATACCACTGCTAGTACTTACCTACTATTGATCTATCCTTTTGGTGGCTATACTCAATAACCACCCTTTTATAAGTCTATTTTATAGTTACTACTTTTAGATTACTTATTAGGAATACTTATATTATTTATAGTATTTATTGGTACTTTATTATGCGTCAGCTCAATGAAAATAAATTTTCATTAGGCAAATATGATATAGCCATTTACTGCAACATTTTACAACTTATGTATTTTAGGTCAGTTATTATAGTATGATATTTTTATTGGGTTTTAGGGATACCTAGAGTTGATTGGATCGGTCTCCCCGATTGATTGGGCCATACCTACACCCGTAATAGCTCCACCATCAGCATCTCAGCATCACAAACATCGTTAGCCCACACTCTCACTTTATCATACGTACAGATGGACGGCATAGTGCGAGCGGAGCATTGACTAGCTTGGCTAATAAACTGGCACTCAGGCGCTCTCAGCGCTTCGAGAGCCGATGCAGTCTGCCTGCGCCTCGAACGGCATTCCACGACGTCTTATACAGTACTTGAGAGGCCAGCTAAAGTAAAATACTATTGCCTAATATATATATATAGTATATTATAGTATATTATATATCTATATATGATATATATCATATATATATATGATAGTTATTATATACTATTTATATTATATTATATATATATATATATTATTATTATCACTACTATATTATTAATAATATATATTATATATATATATATATTATATATATATATATATTATATTATAATATTATATATATAGATGGTACAAAAATTTGAAGAAATACTGTAGTAGTTATTGTTTATACTGTGACTCGCGAGGTACATCGTAACTTGCATACAGTAAGCACATAATACCATGCATGAGATCTATATAGGAGAATGAACAAGAGTTTTGAGGAGCACATAAACAGAAGAAGATAAATATCTTGAGTATATATACAACACACTAGAAAGGGCACATACCACTCTAACCTGAGACTGATCTAACACAATCCGAGAAGTAATACAGTGCTCAGTGCAGTAATAACTCATTCGGTCAGCAGGAGTAGATCAATGAGTAATTCTTAGGCACGCTCAGAGTGATGTATGATCGGAGCAGCGCTTGTGAGGTGGATTAGGAGCTATATCCTCACTAGTCACAGTGAGCTAGGTATTATAAAATACTACAATATTAGTAAGTAAGATAGCTTAGATCCATACTCGTATACTCACTAAGGCGTGAAATTATTCATCACTCACTCACGGTACACTACTACAGTCACACTTACCTTAGGATGTTGTATAGGATTATAATATAGTTATAATATATAATATATTAATATACTATATATATATATAATATATATATATATAATATATATGATAATATATATATATATATATATATATATATATTATATAGTAATTTTTTTATATATATATATATATATAATATATATATATATTATCAGTAATATTTCCACTACTTGTTAGTGCTCTATCATACTCATAAAGGTTAATATAACACAACTGTTATATTTGCTATTAAAATGATATTTAATTAATAAAATAATTAATTCATGAGCAATAATTATTTTGATTAATAGAAGATGAGTAGAATAAGTATAAACTAGAATAATAACTAACTAATTGATATACTATATATCCTAAAACAGAAACAAAGATTTAAGTGAGGTACTACGAGAAGCTTCATGTCCGTACTCCGACTCACAATGTCCACTCCAGCTCCAGGCTTTCCAGCTCAAGCTCCGGCTTCATTATTTTATAAATATGCGGCATAGTCTCTGACTCCTTTATTTACTATTAGTATTGCTCAGCGCTTCCAGTAACTCCAGCTCCAGACAAATCTGCAATGCACTTAAAGTCGCTCCACATGAGCACCAATGTATGATGATAACTTATTTACAATTATATGTTAGTCAGTTCTGTGTGCTGACTCTTTTATTTATTTGACTCATATATCTGATGATGAGTTATATAATATAAAGAGCCACGAATATTATATATGATAATAATATTTGTCGTTAGTTTAGTACTTAGAAATGTAAATTTGTAATCGATCAATTTATATCAAGTCGTTCTTGAAAAATATTTATTTATTCTATGAATATACAGGTATGGTAACCACTTCTTCAAATCCTGAATTTATTAGATAACTCTTACTCCTCAAATTACACTTAATATATTTAGATAATATCTTATTCTTCATATTATATAATATATAAGATGAATAGAAAATATTGAAATATTAGCACACTAATAGACAAGTTTGCACTCACCACAGTTTTTCTACATAACTGTCACTAACTAACTATAACTTTTAAACTAGTTTGGTAGTGTAGGAGAAGGCGATGGTTAACATTATTAGGTACTTAAGTCAATATCAAATAAGAGCTTGCATACATTCAGTACCCATTCATACTTCTACTCTCTTCTCTACTTCTCACTTTCATCTCTCTCATCTCTCTTACTATATCTCTCTCTCTCTCATCTCACTCATACACACACACACCACTACATTGGGCGGCAGGCAGGCGAGCGAGCACACTCGCACGCGAGCGACAGAGCGACCACACACTCTATATATACAGAGCCCCTTATATACTTATGACGAAATAAAAAAACTGTATTACTCACTCATATATGTTTGAGCTCACAGACGATCAGTATTTTTAAGATTTATTATTATATATTGTAGAAAAAATACTGATAGGGTATTAGCTTACATTACTTATACGTATATATTAATATATAGCATTGTTTAATATAGTATTATATAATTTAGTATTATTGACGTTTTCTCACATAATTAGTATTGAATGATCAATACTAATCATAGGTGCTGTATAGATGGCTTTTACTAAGGCTAGCTTTTTGACAGTATTTACTGCTAGGTAGATGAACGCTGATAAAGTATGCTCTATCAGTATGATACGATATGGCATTATTAGGTCATAGTGATAAAATAGACTGCTAATATAATATAAATATATTTATATCATATATATATAATATATATAATACTATATATATATATATAATATATATATATATATATATTAATTATATATATATATATTATATAATTAATATATATATATATATATATTATTATATATATATATATATATAATATATAACTATATATTATATATATATATATATATATATATATATATATAATATCACAATCGAGGCAGTGTAGCGGTTATCGAATTCATATTAGTTATATTGATGGATAATCAAGCAAGTATGACTCACTTCCCATATAATTTTATGTAGCGGTGATATTAATTTTGCATCATCACTAGAAAGTTTACTCAAAATGTCGAGCCTATATATCATTTGGGGTATTAACCCGTATTCAGTGATCGGTAGTCACACCACTTCACAAAAAATGAAAAAAGATTAGCTTTATTCGGCCTGTTTTCCTTTTTTTTTTATAAAGTTAACACATATTATTGATCGGAACAGTTATTATATATTTAATATGTTTTGTATTCACGTTTAATTAAAGCTTCATTTTACATATATATAGGTTAGAGTATATATATACTATATATATATATATATATATATATATATATATTATAATATATATATATATATATAATATATATAATTATATTAATATATATATATATTATATATATATATAATATATATATATATATATATATATATATATTAATATATATATATATTATTAATATATATATTAATATATATTAATATTATATATTATATTAATTATAATAATATATATATATATATTATTACTGTATATTATATAATATAATATTAATATATAATATAGGTACATACCTCCTAGAAAGCATCATGGGCATAGTAACTTATAATAAATTATAACAAGCTAACAGGAATAATATATATAATTGATTTTTATATATTTTTAGTTAGGCAATTTACAACGATGTCAACTATTTTAAAAGAATATTTATTCATAATTATTAATTTAATATACAAATGCTATTTAAATATTAGTATAATGCTTTGGTGTACTCCAGTTAATATACATAATAGAGAGTAGCTCTACACAAACTTGCAGTCTCTCATGCAACTTTCGCAATTATTATCCTGCTATAGTGTTATATTTTCTCATAGATAATGAGAGAAAGTAGACCAAAGTGAGTGAGTCAAATATATATGAGTTTTATTATTCTTCTCTGAAGAAATAATGTTAATATATATTATTATTTAGTACTTTTTTTATTCCTTTTTAAGGGTAGTATCGAGGTGCACGACTCGATGAGGACAGAGGTAGTATAATATGGAGAGTATAGAGAAATCAGTGAGTGAACTGTTATTGAGGGTACAATGTGACGTAGCCGCTACCATGGACATCCGCTACTCGTCGCTTCCCGTCCATCGTAGGCGACACATACTGTGGACACGCAGTCCGACATTCCACATTCAACAACATCCGCATTCCCACTTTTGTCATGCTCTGTCATCGTTGGGTGAATATAGAAGAGTAAGTTGATAGTGAGAGAGAGAGATGAAGAGAGAAAGGTGCACGCAGTTGAGCTTGTGTACTGCGCCGAGTGAGAGAGCTGAGGTGTGTGCGTCGAGAGAGAAGGAGTAGAGTACAGAGAAAGTTGTCCAACATTTTGTGAGAGAGTGTATAAATGGTGCGAGAGAGAGCGAGAGTTTGTTGCGCGAGAGGAATCATAGGGGATAAAAATGTCTCGCTTATTCATAAAATTTGATGGTATTAGTGTGATAAGGGTGAGTGAGTGTGTGTGAGAGTGAGAGAGCAAAGGGATCACTATATATACGGATGAGGCTGACCTATATATAGTTATATATAATATATATATAATATATTAACTTATTATATATATTAATATTATAATATATAATATATATATATAATAGTATATATATATATTAATAATAATATATAATATAATATATATATATATATATAAACTTATATAATATACTATATATATATAATATATATTATATAATAATATATTTAATATATTATATATATTATATTATATATAATATATAATATATATATATACGCGCCATACTCACGGCCTGTAGCTAGGAGAATCGCATAGAAGCACGAGTCATAACCCCTGAGAGTATCCTAGATGGCTACATATATAGCAGGCTGGTCTCAAGATATCTGTTATAGTGAAAGTGTATGCGAGCCTAGGGTTGGGGCTTTTATTAGGAATTATTATTGATACATAAATCAATTATGGATTTTTAAGATATTACTTTGATATATTCTTAAACAATTGTACGTCACCGAATAATATATAATTGTTATAGGGCTTAAAGCTTTATTAAGTTAGATATATGATATTATTATATTATTTAAACCGGCTAGGGAGCCACGAGCTCGTGGAGGCTTACGAATCTGTCAAACTCAAGAAGAGAGACGCTGGTGAGAGAGTGCGGAGCAGTTGGAGTTTTTATCTACCTGGGCAAAATTAAACTCGATCTGGCCAACAATTGGGCTCAGAGCTGGCTTTGAAGGTTTGCAAGGGGATAAAGTTACGGATATGTGGTGTGAGATATCTAACAGGTTTTGTACTCATCCTTGTGAATAGGGATATAGATAAATAATTGACGTATTAAAAGGTAGTTTAAGAATATAAAGAAAATATGTATTGAATATATAAATACATGATCTTTTTGTTATGATACATTTTTTATAGTGTAAAGTATATATTTGAGTTATACTACAGTATTTCTATATAGAGACTATGAATTATTATTATATTTTTATTATACTAATATTAAAATATACCTACTAAATATACAATATATATATTATAATATTATTAATAATTATATATATACTATATATATATATATATATATATTATAATATTACTATATATATATTTCCAGCTATAATTGTTAGATGTTGTCATAAATAGTTTTTTTTTTTTTTATATAATTTTAACACCTTTGTTATTTATTTGTAATAGAAGAGCTGATATTTTGATTATTAAATATAAAGTAATATTCAATATAATTATTATATTTTATTTTATAAAGAAATATACTACTATACAAGCCTATAAAATAAATAAAGAATATTAAAAAATATTCATAAGAAATAGATGGTATAATATGCGAGATAAGAAAAACAGTATGATATGTATGGGTTGATAAAGATATAAAGGAAAAGAATATCCTAACTTTAGTTGAATAATTGTCTTGTAGATTGAGCTCACGCTGTGCCGTGAGCAGCAGAGTGAATCAATATGAGAGAGAGAGAGGAGAGTAGCTCTGAGTACTCTTCTGTGGCTATGAGAGTAGAAGAGAGAGTATGTCCTTGACGGCATAATGTCAGCCTATATCAGAGAATTGTGGTGCATCGAGGTATACCGTATTAGTAGCTCTTCACTTACAGTCAGCACGAGAGTGTACGTGACACTCTTATTCCTGAGGTATCGCTCTCGCAGAGTAAGTGCAGTATTAGGCACTGCACATATGCACGCTCGGTATCGTCCGTACTGACGCGCTCTATCAGATTTTACTCTGCTCACCAGCCTTGGTAGGATTGTCTGCGTAAATGTATTTGGCAAGAATAAACTGCTAGATAGAGCGAGATTAATAAAAGCTCACTAATTTATTATAAGTAGAAGAATAACACAACTCACTTATTAATTTTTGTAATTAAAACTCACTCGAGAAAATCACTCATCATATACTTACTACGTACTATTTATTCTCATCCTCCATAGTCCTTGTATGATCAGATATGTTTTCCACGCTAGGATGAGTTCAGCTGCGAGGCGTATGAGAGGCAGAAAGTATTGAATAATCTTGTCAGAGGCTCACATATTAGTTGCCTATTTATTTTAGTAGTTAAGACTACTGAGAATATACTAAGTTATATTATATATATTTAATATATATATATATATATATATATATATATATATATAATATATATATATATATATATTATATATATATATATATATATATATATATATATATATATATATATATAATATTATATATTATATATATATTATATATATATATATATATATATATATATATATATATATATATATATTATAATATATAATTTGTGCTGATGCATCCGCAATTCCACGCAGACTGTGGAGCGATATTTTAAGAGACAACGCGGCGGAGCATGTAGATAATATTGTCTCGCATAGATCACGTTCTTATAAATGATCTGATTTTTACGTGTGAGAGTAATCCTATACACATATGACTCTATTGCTTCATGTCATATTTTATTGTATAAGCACTCGTTGTGTGTGTCTCATCTATAGTGGCGCACTCTCTCGCTACGAGAACTCGAGAGAGAGAGTGACTGTTGCTATCTTAGACTGATTTTAATATGCTTCAAATACAACACTTGGAAATGATTAATGGAGTTTTTCCTCTCTCTCTGTGTTTACATTTACATAATTGACGAATAGTATTAAGAGCTGTCGAAAAACGAATACACTCTGTGTAGTCCTTTCTTTTGGGCTGTGGTGCACGCTCACCGAAATTGATATGTAGCGGCGCATAGGCGCACTAAGCAGACTACCACGCGCGGCAACGTTGGTGCGCAACGCCAGCTCTATAATATATTATATATATATATATATATACTATATATATATATATATAATAATATGTATATATATATATAGATGATTATATTATTATCTATATATATAGTATATTATATATATATATATATATATATATTTATATATTAAGATATATATATATATATATATAAAGCAAATAATACCAGCAATAATACCAAAAAATCAAGATTTTTTGAGCAAAAAATCAAGTTGAAAAAATCAGTTGAAAAAAATCATTGATTTTTTCGCGTGTGCATCGCTTGATTCGGCCCAAGCCTGTATGTCGCGTAAAGTTTTGAGGGCAGCTTAATACAGAGATGTTTTGTGTCGCGCATTTATCCTGTGATGCATATCTTGAATATGAGGGGACGGTGCATTGTGAATTTTTAATTTATATTCCTGAAGGGAGTGATGGTGCCCAGAGTGGAGATGGGACAGCAACATCCCGCAAAAAGTTCGCTATAGGATCGGCTATAGGAATTTTTTTCTGGGTGGCAGCATTTCCAGGGTTTGGAGTACAAACGTTTCGTTATGATTAGGGAATGTTTCAAGTAGACATGCCTTGAAGTTTCGCGTGGTTTGATATGTGGAGATGTTGCTTTCGGTAATTGAGTTGAATGTTTTTAATAATTTTGGTATGCGAATCTGAGGGGGATTTGAGGGGTGAGCGTGTTATTATGTTAAAATAGTATAATGGCTGTGTTATTTTTCTCTCGTATACAGGCTTTTGTCAGATAGTGTTGGGTGAGACAGGTTGAAAATATTGAAGAGTCACATTGTATATATATTAGTCGTCTATCAATCAAGATGGGGAAATTTACAGGAGAATTTTTTTGCCTTTTCAAAGTCGATAGTGGTGAGGTGTGGCAGGAAAGGGCGCTGTTATTTATCCTGAAGCTGCTTATTTTATAAGGCCCAGTTTGCTATTGCTGGAATATGGTAGGTGATACCACACAGTTTAATTTAAGGGGCAGGATGTTATTGTCTGTATAACTATTTATTGTGCTGGACTTTACTTTTTGGCCAATATTATCGGCGGGTTAATATGTTTCATGCATTGTGAATTTTTTATTGTGCTGTAGAAGTGAGATATTTTTTTTATGTGAGGAGTGGAAATATCACATTGTGGTATTGAGAACACGTCACGGCTAGACCATTGGTTGGGATTATGTATTGAAGAGAGAGTCCATATATTGAATAGGAAACCTGTTTAAGTTTGCGATGTTTATTCACGTGCTGTCTGGGATTAACAGTAGTAGGTAGAGGATTTTTGAAGTGAGCAGCCTATAGCTGTTGTAGATAGCATCTGTTCAGTTTATATATATAATGTGATAATGGGTGACAGACGTATATATATATATATAATATATATATATAATATATTATATATATATATATATATATATATATATATATATATAAATATATATATATATAAATATATAATATATATATAGTATATATATATAAGATATATGTATATATAATCTATATAATATATACTAATATTTATAATATATATATATATATATATTATAGATATATATATATATATATCATATATATATATACTATATATAATATATATATATAATATATAATATATAATATATATATATATATATTACTATATATTACTATATTATATATAGATATTATATATATATATAATATATATATATATATAATATATATATATATATATATATATATAATATTGTTGTAAGTTGCTGCTGCACTGCTGTAAATTTATAGAAGAAGTTTGAGCTGATTGTAAGATCGTCGTAATAGCTATTGATTTTTATAGAAGGAGATGTGGAATGTTGTAAATCATGCATAAAAAGAGTAGGTGAAAGAATGGCTCCCTAGGGGAATGCGTTATATAATTTGTAATGTCGCGGGAGGAAATGGCGTCTTTTGTATGTACTCTAAGGCATGTAGCGACGATATGAAATTTCCTATCATCTTTATTGTCATTGATGTTAATTACTGTGTTAATAGCTGTGTCTATTAAAGGTGACGGAATACGCTATAATGATATGCCTTGTTTAGTGTTTATTTGGAGAGTGTAGAAGAGTACGAGAAAGAGAAGTTAAAAAAAAAAAAACCTGTATAGATGTTTTGTGCTAGATTAGTTAGGAGAGTTGTAGTAGATTGTTTATATTGAATTCCATGCCATGTGTCTGATAGGAGGATGAAAGGGAAGATTCTATTAAGATTAAACATATTTACGTAGCTTGGATATTTTAGAAAACGCTTAATAATATTATTTGGACTATATATCGAAATTTGTGTTTTTAGTGTCGAGTTCTGTGTTAGGTCATCAACGATCACAATTCAGACTCCACACCGATGAGTACTAGATGTAATGGCCATGTCTTAACTCACTCTAAGTATTTTGAGAGTGAACTGCTGATTTGAGCTTGCGCATGTTTGAGTATAATGAATTGGGATACTTTGTCTGTCTTACGTTTGTAAGTTTTTTAAGTTTTTGATAATGTTGTGTACTTCTAGGGAAGTAAATGGGGGGTCTTCTGTTGTATCTTTAAATAATTTAGTTATTTAATTGTTAGTTTATTAGTTGGGATTCTGGGTAATGTTGCTTTTTGAAATACGTCTGAGCATAATAATATAACATTGTTTTTCTTTTTGGTGCTGGGGATTATTCTTGTTTTTTACTAACGGCTAAATCCTTTTCTATAACGTCGAGCTAACGGCTAACCAACCTAATCTTAACGCTAACCTAAACTAACATAACCTAAGGCTACACTAACTATACCTACGCTAAACGGCTAAGCCTAACCAATCTAAACCTAACCTAACCAACTTAACATAAATTAACCTAACGTTAACAGATGTCTTAATGGGATCACTGAACTGAGTTAAAATTTTCTATGGATTTTTTTTATTGTCCTGAATATTTTTGCTGGTGTTGGTTTATGGTTAGTGTTTGGGCGTAGACGTTGCCATTTCTTATCTGAATTAAGTTAATTAGATTATTTATTCTATTTTTGAGGTCTATGATTTGGTTTATTGGTTGGTCATGATCTCTTGCTTGTTCATTTTGTCGGAGAGAGTTTTTCTTTGTTTATTGTGATTTTAGTGTATAGAAAAGTGGGGTAAACAGAATGACGTCCATACGCCGCATGTTATGACGTACAATTTGAGGTGGCTTAATTCCAATTTTGAAAGAAACGCCACTGCCTCTAAAATTCGATATTTGAATTTATTTTCAATTCTAAAAGGGCATATCAGAAAAATTGCCCGACAAAAATTTTATCTAATTGACCTACTGTATATATTTATATTGTGGCTGTGGCCATGAGGGATGTATTTTTTGGATGTTTTTATAATTATTTTATTGAAGTGTTGATTGCTTGGTTCAGGATAGTTATCGAAAAAATATTTGATATTTTTTCAGCCGAATATATCGACTATTTTATCACTCAGTATCGAATCAACGATATTTTTTTTTACTTCTAAAAATTTTGAGCAGTTTACTATTTTCATAAAATAACATTTTAGGAAAATGTGTGTATTTTTTCAGCCGCGCTTGGATGATAGGGAAATTTTGCCTGACTCAGGAGGAGGATGGAAGGTGGTCAGAT
The DNA here is from genome assembly GCA_015478945.1 of Trachelipus rathkii. Taxonomy (NCBI): domain Eukaryota; kingdom Metazoa; phylum Arthropoda; class Malacostraca; order Isopoda; family Trachelipodidae; genus Trachelipus; species Trachelipus rathkii. Next base: position 13,910 of record JABUQX010104019.1, read on the forward strand.
GATCATACAAGAGAAGAAGTATAGGCCTATAGGGGAATAACATTTTCATGAAATTTACCTATTGCGTATTTTACTTTTCAAATTAAAAAAAAGCAATGAAAGTATCCTATATGATACAAGACAATACTAGTTTTGATGTTAAAGGTTAAATCTTCAATTAAAATTTAATTTAATCTGAAATTAAAAATGTTTAAGTTAAAATGTGAATATTTTCTACTTTACTGGAAGCTTTATTCAAATAAAAAAAAAAATTACCGAAGCCTTCTGTATTTACAACTTTCCAAACTTTAATAGAGCCCGCCCTGGAGATTGCAGCAAAATATATCCTATACAGAACATAATAATGCAAAAATCATCCTTTTACAAAAGTCTATTAACAGACCAACCAACAAACCGGGGAGGATAGTTCAAAAAATCAACTATCACGATACACTCCCATCTAAGCATTTGAAATAGGTCTGAATTTAGACGAAAGCTGTAGCTAGGACTCGTTTTATAAAAATTTTAATTCTGTAAATAAAGTTTTAAAGTATGTGTAAACGATTTAAAAATTAAAATGTATGCAATTTTATGAGTCCATTTGCAACTAAGGGTCTTTGGCCAGCCTCTAAAAGAGCCACAATCCATATCTCAAAAACTACAATAGCTACAGGAAAAAGGAATTACATTGCTGGCGAATCCTGGCAATAATTTTACCGAGGAAACTGTTTAAAAAAAAAAAAAAAAAAAAAAAAAAAAAAAAATTAGTAATCTCGAAAACTACACAAAAGCTACAGGGAAAAGAAATACATTTTTGGAATCCTGTAAAATTTTAGTTAGGGAAATGTAAAAAAAAAAAAAAAAAAAAAAATTTAAAGCATAAAAATTGGCGTATTTTTTTTTTTGGGGGGGGGGTGTGCTGGAGGCACATAGTATATGTATACTATATAATATATTATATATATATATATATATATATATATATATATATATATATATATATATAATATATATTATATTATATATATATATATATAAATATATATATAATATATATATATATATATATTATTTAAATATTTATTATACGGCAATGACTTGGGGGCTCGAGA
>JABUQX010104020.1:0-22500 GCA_015478945.1 Trachelipus rathkii
TAGAGATTTTATAATTACGTCAGCCCTCTTTGATATTATGAATCATATCTCTTTTCCTGATGTTCATATAATAAATTTTATTATTCATTAATTATAATTTTCATTTTTTCAATTGAATTATTTTATTGAAGTTATTTTTTTGCTTCTCTAATATTAATATTTAGTATTTATAGATGTTATATTTACGAATTATTTTGGTTGTTGGATATTATAATATATATCAGAAAGAAGAAGAGACACAACAATTTACAGCAAGATTCATGACTTTAAAAAACCTCATCTTTTCGAGTGAACCATTTATAGGAAAAAGAATAATCCCGAAAGCTTAAAAGAAATTAACTGTGGTAGTAATATGTATGAGAAGTTGAGCAAAAGTAAAAAGTAGGAGGACCAATTATTTGTGTTTGTAATAGACCTAGCAGGAATGAACAGAAAAATTACATGTTTTCAACACGACTATACGTCGTTACAGAATAATGAACTTCAATCAAATGAAAAACAACCTGAGAACCTGAAAGAATTGTGTGAAAAAATGAAAAATCTAATTTATGAAAAAACTGTAATTTATGTTATGTTATTTATGTTATGTTATTTAATTGAAGTTTATAGTTAAAATTAATTTATATGTATAATATGTTAATGTTTATATAGTTATGTTAATGTTATGTTATGGTTATGTTATGTTATTTATGTTATGTGTTATGTTATGTATATGTTATGTTATGTTTATGTTATGTTAGTTAGTTAATAGTTATGTTTAAATTAAAAAAATGAAAAGGAAAAGAGGTTTTCTCATTTAACTTGGGTAAAGATAAATGGCACAATCGGTAGAGCCATAGGGTCGCATGGCACAGGGGCCAAGTTCAATCCATCGTCCGGATCCTAGGTAGGTACTACCTTGAGAATTCCACCTCCTAGAATAGGGCATTGATCCTGAGGTGTGAACTTAAAATATAAAATAAAAATTAAATATACTACTAAAATCTGATGTTCAATTTAACAAAAGCTAGTATAATTACATCGGAAACAGAAAAGTAATCGAATGACAAAAATATCGTCAGTTTGACAAAAAACATACGATCCAAGCCGGAAGAGCACATCGGTCGATCAGTCCAGATGCAAAATGGTCATCGATAAACAATAACCGCCATCTTGAACAAATATCAATCATCCCAGGAGCAAATCAAGTTCATTCGAAAAGCGAAAACCAAACAATTTGCAGGGTACAAATCGTCACCTGGACACATATCATCATCCGGACACAAACAGTCAGGCGAACACAAACCGTCGGTAGATTCAAAGAGTTAACCAGACACAAATCATCACCTGGACAAATATCATCATTTGGACACAAACAGCCAGTCGGACACAAACCGTCAGTAGATTCAAAGAGTCAGCCAGACACAAATAGTTAGGGAACCCCTGTTAAACTGTAATTCTTCAGGTTAACTGTCGACATCGGAAGGAACGACCTTTATTTTGTAGTAAAGCTAAACTTTATTTAATCCGACAACCGGTCGGCTCCGGACTCCGGCCTGTTAACTAAAAATGATATTTCATAGAAATCCCGACTACGATCATAAAATATTTTTTCTCTACTCGGCTCCAATCCAAACACGTTGACCAAAATAAACTCCCAATGTTTAAGCTCCAATAATATAAATAGTATTTACAAGTTAGAAATAAAAAATTAGAAAAAGAGAGAAGTATAGAGAGAGAGAGCCTTTGGCCGGGATAAAAAAAAGTAAACGAGATTTATTTATAATCATAAAGATATAACGAAAAAATAGAGAATTGCAAAAAAGATAGATATAGAAACCAGAAGATAAAAAATAAAGAAAAAAAGAAAGGATAGATAAAAAAATATAGAATGAGAAAGAGAGGGGGGTGTGATAATAGTATATAGAAGTTAAAAAAATACAGAAGAAATAAAAAAGGGGTGGGTAGAAAAAAGAGAGAAAAAAAGAATGAAAAAATAATAAAAAACCTATGTAAGGTGAAACAAGTGATATACTAACCCGAAAATACGCCACGATTGAGCGCATGCCTGTAAAACACAACAAAATGTAATGTAGCCTGTGTCCTAAATCGTCCTAGAGTAAATGTGTTCAAAATAAATGTTATTTTGGATGTACACAAAATACTCAAGTAGAAAATGTGAGTGAGAATAGTTTAAAGCAGGGCTGGCCAACCCTTGAATTTATTTGAGTGATACAATATTCTTATGTGACTTGTGTGTTGTACTAGACTAAACGTGAGCAAGTGTTAATTTTTGTAAGTGACACAAAATTCTTATATGACTTGTGTATTGCACTAGAATAAATGTGTATAATTATTCATTTTTGTTAGTGACAAAAATTCGTATATGACTTCGTGTTGTGCAAGGCAAAATATGTGAAAATGTTCATTTTTGATAGTGACACAAAATTCGTATATGACTCGTGTATTGCACTAGACCGCAAAATAAATCCAAATGCATCATTTTTGTAACTGTGACACAAAATTCTCATAAACTGTTGTTTGCGCACTAGAATAAATATGTGCAAATGTTCATTTTTCCTCATAACACAAAATTCGCATAAAACTTGTGTGTTGTTGCACTAGACCCAAATAAATGCGAATGTTTATTTTGGTTTAGAACTTCAGATATGCAATTAGCATTTCGAAAAATATAACTTTATAATAAGAAAGTTTGTTGCTTATTTTAATTAGTTTACTTTCATCTAAACATTTAAAAAGGCTTCAGGCTTTCTCTTCATGACTTTCTCATATATATATATATATATAGAATATAATAATATATATAATATATTAAAATAAATAAATATATATATAATTATAAATATTATATAATATTAGATAAGATATTATAAAGATATAAAATATATATAAATAATAATAATATAAGAGATCTACTATCAATATATGTAAAGGACTACGCCCCCTTACTATATAAGATGATAATTACACCTTCACATAAGGGAATAGTATAAATGTACTAACACCGACAAAGAACTCAAAGCGAAAAAAAAATACTATTTATTATGTGTATAAATGCCAGTAGTTTAAATCCCACGTAAAATCTAATTTACAATTTGAATGACCAAGCATGAGCCGAGAAGCTTGAATGGAGTGCCAACAGACATCTATAGTAGTTTATATAATTTTATTATATGATAACGGAGTATTTAATTTTAATATAAAGCGATATATACATAATACATATTTTAGTTACTTGACTATATTCTATTATATAGTAATATATATATAGTAAAACACATATATAATATATTATATATATATATATATATAGTATAATAATAAATACTGATATATATATATATTAGTATATATATATATCATTACCTGATATATATATATAATATATATTATAATATAATATATATATATTGATAGTAATAATATATATTTGACTTACTATATCTATAGAGAACTATCTCTATATTTGTAATCATATAAATAAAGAAAATAAATAATGAAATAATAATAAATAATAGCAAATAAAAAAGTTAAATATTAAGGATAAGTATATATATATAAATGAATATAGATAAATCAATAAAAAGAAAGTAATATCAAAATAAGTATAAATATTATATAATATACACTGCCATACAAATAAATAAGAAAAATTAATAAAAATATTATATGTTATCAAAACTTTTGTTAATGAAACATGATTATATATATTTATATTGTTGTATATATAATTAAGACTAAAATCTTGTGGGATTGTAATAATAATATTTTAGTTAATAGATAAAATAAATTCAATAAAGTAAAAAATAATAACTATAATATAATATAATACGGGTAATAGAAGAAAAATATAATAATATAGATAATAAAATAAGAATATAAATATAAAAAAAAAAGAGTAAAAGATAATATAAAGTATTTAAAAATAAGTAAAATATATAATAAATAAATGAATAGAAGAAAATAAAGAGATAAATAATATAAGAGAAATATAAATCATATATAATATATAAAAAAAAGAAAAGGGAAGAATCCATACGCAGCTAGAAATGAGTGCGGTCGAAGGAGAAAAATAGTAAAATAGCCAGAAAAGTGCTGAAGGAGCTTCAATAGTAAGGTAACTATAGGAGTAGTATACGTACGAAATCCAAGGGCAATATGATAAAGCCATGCATAGCTCACTAATACCCTAGATAAGATAAGGGCACAAGCGTATAGAAAAGAATGTGCAGCAGGAGCTTTAGAAAAACATCAAGTTAGCCACGGGAGAATGTACAATCATGACGTAGATATTATTAAAGGCTCCAGTTATGGGAGAGTATAGGCACAACTTAGTTAAAAAACTCAAAGCAGAGGAGGACTGAGACATTCATTATGTCATATTTTAGCAGCGGTAAATAATACTAGCTCCAATGAAGCTAGAGTGAGCAGAATAAAGAGCAAACTGGAAAGTTAACTATATCACAGTGAAGTGACTAGATGTTAGAGAATACAGACCAGCGAAAAGAATTATATATGATGGTCACCTAATAAGTACAGGAAGAATAGCTACATCAAGTAGCTATAAATAAAAAAGGGTACCCTTTATAAGGGCCTTAGGTATGAAATAGTAGCTAGTTACTAAGAGAGCTTTTGTATAAAAAGTTACCTAAGAGTATATACGTAGTTTAAAATAATAATAGCATTATAAGAACTAAAGCTCGACTCGACCGTCGAGCAATAATAATTATAACTCTGAATAATAAAAAAAGTGGTATAAACATGTTGATTGTGGGAGTAAAATAAGTACACAGGAGCTGTTATATCCTAAAGCTCCAGCGAGTAATTAATAACTGATATACATAGGACTTAATGAAGAAGGCATCATAGTATCGGGGTATATAATAAAGGGCAGGTAATGAAGTCATTGTAAATGCGGAAATGAAGTAGCTCACCTAAGACTTATGGAGTAAAATAGGAATACGTGAATACTCATGAGTAGAAAAGTAAATGGAGCCATATAATATAATAGTATAAGTAAATATAGTATAGTATACTAAAAATACAGCTGTAATAAAATATGCTAGCATTTAGCGTAGGTAGAAAATTACAACGATAGTATACTTAGAGAAAGAGGGCCCAATTATGGAGAGAGGAGATATATAGAATATATATAATTACCAGTCATATATAGATAAGGGCCCAGATATATCAGTAAGGTAAGTAGAAGTAGTACATATACAACTATACATCATCTGCTTTTCCTGCCTCCCTGAGCGCAGGAGAACACAGTAGGCTTGTGGTTAGTATATAGAATGAATCGGATAAAAGCAGCGTGAAGCGGAAAGAATGCCCGAGCCGAGAGGAAGAAACGTGTCATACATACGAAAGAAGCCCAGAAACAATGGAGTGATTGCAATGACGTTAACTAGGAACAACGCCCTAAGAGCTATCAGAGGAAAGGATATGGCACTGTAGAGCTATGAAAAAGAAGGGTCCTAAGGGGTTATACAGGTGATAATTATACAACATATTATCTTAAATAAAAAATCCTCACACCTGTTTTCTCTCCTTGATAAACTGAGGAGTATAAATATAAATATAGCCAAAATTAGTAAGAGAGTTAGTAAGTATATATTCACTATAGCAGAGAAAGAAGCCTACACTCAACGAGTTAAATAAGTTCATAGCTAATAAGCGGTAAAACTAATATTAGCGGCAGTAAGGCGATGAGACAGGCAAAGAGCCAAAAAGAAGCGGAGTTATATACTAAATATACAATATATAATTTATAGGAGCTTTAAGTAGTATAATCAAATAAATAAGATACGGAAATAGGTAGCTGCTGAAGGCAAGAGGAAATTAGTACATCAGGACTTTACTATAGGAGAGCGCGGTAAAATATAGTATAAAATAGGTACAGGTCGGAATATAGGGCCGATACGCACTACTATAGATTCAGCTAGTAGCACTGATCATATATATAGGGGTGGCACACTAAAGTAGTCACTATAAATAACCGGGTATACTGAGGAAGGTAAAAGAGAGAGAGGAATAAGTAACGTTAGGCACTAGTATATGAATAGTTAGATGTAGGTATAAGCGCGTTACGGCGATAAGAATTATGCTCCTATATATATCAGAACGCGCGTAACAAAAAAAGGATCTATATAGGAGCCACTTGCTGGCGGTATCATTATAGAGTAGGCAGTACGTACTTACGCGTACAGTGGCCCAAACCCACATAGGGTTAGGCGGGTACTATAACCCAGCGAAGAGTGAGGTAGCATAAATTAAGCAACTATAAGTGAGAATCAATCTCAGTCGAGAACCATAGATCCAAGTAACTTATACTAATACAGAATATAATTAATCCGCATCCACATTATATGTAAAATAATAATAAAAAAAAACAACTAGCATGTACCGCTCTATATTTAATCGAACCCTAATAGATATATACACAAATCAACCAATTATACTAAATATAACTACTGAGTAATACACATATAAATAGTAAATAAGCGACTAGTTATCTCATAGGGGCAGACTTACCTATATATAGCCGCCACCCCAATATTAAACACTACTAGATTACGAACACGTCATTCCTATAGTAGCCACCAGAATATAAACCTATACCTTATATTCACAGATACCAAATACTAGCAATCACTAACTACTAAATAAACCTGACAAGTTACTACTATATACTATTAAACTATACTTACCACACCATAATAATACACCCCCACTCGTTATGAACAAAAAACGCGTTGAACACGTGTTTTGTTGTTGAATACTAAAAAAGAAACAAAAGATACAACCGAACATAAAAAAGTATTAGAAATAATATAAAGACGAAAAAAGAATAAACAATGTGTATAAACATAAGAAAGGTAGCTTCTCTTCAATAAAAGACCTTGACAGTTATATGTCAGGGGTGTAAAGACAAAGAAAACATGATAACTAAATAACTAAACGTAATAGAATACTGACGGAAACTAGATAAGATATATAGGGCTAAAAATGAGAAAGGTTATGGAAATGGTAATTAAAGGTAAAGAAGGAGCCGCGGCTTAGGTAGACAGATGCGTCATAAACACACTACACACTCATACATACATCAACACATATCAAACACATACACTATATATATATACTAACTACATATATCAACACCTACATACACACACAGACACACAATCACTATACACACACACACACACACACTAACTCATAACACACAATAAATAAACACAACGATAGCGAGAAGGGGCATCAGAGTAGCAGATAAATGTACAACAACACACGCCACAGAGATATATATAGATAATATATATATTAGAGAATAGAATAGTATAAGTAATAAATATAAGAAATTATATATATAGAGATCCCTCTATATGAGTAAGTAATATAGATTAAGATTCATAATTCATATTCGAGAGGTTCTATAATATATATATATAAAACATAAGAATAGATAAATAAAAATAGTATATAAATAGATATAAATAATTAGTTATAATATAAGTAGTCATAGGGCAACAGGAAGCCCGTATCATAGCCACCGTTAATAAATGAGGAGGTATATCAAGTAAAATACATTTATATTATGAAAGTAGTAGGAATAAATATTATCCATAAATAGGAACAAAAGAACTTTTATATAGTAGTAAAAGAAGTAAGAAAAAAGATGAAATAAAGCCTAATAGGCGAAGAGATATGGTGAGCAATTAGAAACCATTAGCTGAGGTAAGCTATAGAAGTATAGAGGTAATAGAAGGGTCCATCGGATCATAAAAGATGGCCAAGGGAATACCTATGAGGAAACTATAACGAAACTCAACGCAGAGCACATCCACTGCCCCAAACATCCTGTGTTGGCACGGTCCATTCAAGCATTCGATCCGGCTCGATGCCATATTAGGTCGATTAACAAAGAGATGTATTTAAAAATAGATTGCTTCACGTGAGATTAGAACAAACACATGGACATGGGTACTAGGGTAAAATGTACACAAAGCATGAATAAGATACTTCCTTTGAGTTTCTTTCGTTTAGTACAATAAGACTATAAGAATATTAGTGTGCGATGATAACATTTATACCCAATCAAATGAATTATTTAAGGGTAGCGTGTAGACCGTCGAACGACCATAACTGTTATTAAAACAGCCAAAAATAATAGTACGGGTCTGTTAAAATTATGAGTGGAAATGTGTTGGAACAGTAAGGTAGGTTAGGGGTTATATAGGAAAGATTTAAATAGAATAAAAAAAAATCATAAAAAAATAAAAAATAAAAAAAAAAGGGTATATTCAAATATAATAGTCAAGAACATACCTAAAAAATATAGTTATAATCTATAATTATACGCACTAAAACATGTATTACTTATAAATAGACCTCTCCCCTTACAAAAACAGTTACCTTAAGAGTAAAATTAACCTTACAGTTTAGAAATAATTTGTGACATGAGCTTTAAATTATTTAATGAAATAAATAAAAGAAAACGATAATAAGAATTATACAAGATATAAATGAAGAAAAGCATAGAACAGAAAGAAAGTGAAGACCTAGAAGACACATTGTTAAATGTATTAAAGAAATAAGAAAGTAAAAAACTATATTAAAAAAGCAAAATAACATTAGCAAATATATAAATAATATATAAATTTTCGAAAATTAGAAATATATATATACATTTATTCCCCACAAAAATTCATAACAAAATAAACAATAATCGCATATTAATTGTATGAGAAAAAAAGAAAGACTCTAGGAATTGAACAAAGACAAGACAACACAAGTAAAGAATTATAAGAAACAGAATTGATATGTGTTAATTAAGAGAATGAAAAAGAAGAAACCAATGATATGACACGAAAAATAATAGATATTCATAGTGAAAAAACCAGCAACACAGACATATAGTCATAACAAATTATGGTACAGACAAAGTGAACAGTAAGAAGCGAAAAGAAACAGTATTGGACTTTGCTAGCGAATTACTTGCATGTGCAAAATTGACCGAAAGACCGAAGTTGCTAGACTACGAATTTTGTGTCACGTACCTCAAAGATGAACGATTTTTTTCACCCAAAATCTTGGAGACAACAGGATAGAGAGTCAAGGCAACACCAAGTCTGATGACATCGAGAGAAAAATAAATGAATACTTAACAAAAATGCCCGCCATAATAAATATAACACCATGATACCTAATCATGAGGTACCAATAATACGATTCCAAGTTCAGAAAAAAATAAGAATTTTTGTGTCACTTACAAAAATTAACACTTGCTCACGTTTAGTCTAGTACAACACACAAGTCACATAAGAATATTGTATCACTCATAAAAATGAACATGTGCACCCATTAAGTCTAACTCAACACATGTCACTTGAGAATTTTGTGTCACTAACAAAAATAAACATTTGAACACATTTATCTAGGACAAGACACAGGCCACATACAAATTTTGTGTGTTTTACAGGCATGCGCAATCGTGGCGTAATTGGTAGATCAATTGGTTTACAAAACAAGGGACAAAGGTTCGATCTCAATTTCGAATCCTAACTTGTAAATACCTATTTTATAATTGGAGCCGAAGCTGGAGCCGGAATCGCAAGTGTTTGGATGGAGCCAGAGTAGAGAAAAAATTGATCGGAGTCGGATTCTAGAAATATTTAAGTTAAAAGGCCGGAGCCGGAGCCGGAGCCGGCGTCGGATAAATAAATTTAGCTTTACTACAAAATAAAGGTCGTTCCTTCCGATGTCGACAGTTAACCTGAAGAATTACAGTTTAACAGGGGTTCCCTAACTATTTGTGTCTGGCTGACTCTTTGAATCTACTGACGGTTTGTGTCCGACTGGCTGTTTGTGTCCAAATGATGATATTTGTCCAGGTGATGATTTGTGTCTGGTTAACTCTTTGAATCTACCGACGGTTTGTGTTCGCCTGACTGTTTGTGTCCGGATGATGATATGTGTCCAGGTGACGATTTGTACCCTGCAAATTGTTTGTTTTCGAATGACTTGTTTGCCTCCGGATGATGATATTTGTCAAGATGGCGGTTATGTTATCGGATGACATTTTGCATCTGGATGACGACGATGTGTCTCCGGTTGACGATGTTTGTCCAACTGACGATTTTTGTCACGATTACTTTTTCTGTCCGAGTGATAGCTTGTTAAATGAACATCAGATTTTAGAGATATCTAATCTTTATTTTATATTAAGTCCCGAGCTAACTTGTAAACGATGCATGCACTTCAGGCTCGTTAAAAGAAGACTAGATTTAATAGAATCTAAAAATTGTTATGTGTGTATAATTATAAGATGGATCTAACAAGAGATCAGAGGAACAGTCCACATAGCTGACCATGTATCTACGAGTGAGGCCAAATTCGTCCAAGAGTAGAACCTTACCTAAGAGAGTACCGCACACGCAGAAATGGACGTTAACTCCCGGCCCCTGTTCCATTGGCGAGACAACCATAACCTTAGACGGCATACTAAACAGCAGGTGCATGTATACGACCCACCAAAGTAGAGATGCAGAAAGAGCGTGCGTCGTTGCGCGTAGATTGTCTCCACACTCCTCAAAAAGATGCTACTAATCAATTAAACAATAAAACAATAAAAAGCTCAGTCAACACGGAGTGTGAAAACATCAATCAAGAAGTGAAAGTAATCACCAAAAAAACTATCTTGAAATAAAAATCCCGAGTAAGACTGAACCCATAACCATAACAATAAGAAAAAGTAAAAACACTGATTTAAACATAACATAAATGAGATAGAACAATAACATAAAAAAGCCAAACCATAAACATAGACAATAACTATATAAACAGTGAAACAAACTACATAACAGAAATAAAACATACGGAATGACATTAAATATTAGCCATGTTCATTTACACAAACCCAAATGTACATATGCGAAATAAATGCGTCACAAAATTATGGTCATGATGTTTTTAATTTGATTGAAGTTATATGTAACGACGTAAGGTTTGAAACATGTAATTTTTGTTCATCTGCTAGGCATATTACAACCAAATAATTGGTATGTACTTTTACACTTTGCCAAAACAATTATGCAACCGCTAAAATACTGCCAAGTTAAAATTCCGTTCATAAAACTCTTCTGTGGGTGTGAATCGAACTATCCCTCTATAGTGCCTTCAATCTCCAAATGATGAAGTTAGGTCATAACGCTCGCCATCTAAATTGTGCGTCGTCCCTTCGATTATGAATAGTAGCTAATATAACTATAATATAACGAAAAGAGGAATGACTTCATATAATAAATTAAAGCAATCCAGATTAACAACATAAAACTAAATAGTTATTATGAGACAAAAAAATACAAAAAAATATCCAATTGTAAATAAACGAGATGAAAATTATAAAGGTCTCAATGAATATATATAAGGATTTATTGTGAGTTACTGAACTATCAGGACGAAAAGCGGATACGTCACATTAAGCGTAAAATATAAAGTCCACTACTCTCAAAATAACACTAAAATTAAACTCCTCAGGAAAATTATCGACTAGACGTTAGAACACTCCTATATTACAAGATAGATTGAGCTATTATATATCCAGAAAAAGAACCTAATTCATTGAAATCCTATCTCGATAAGTACTATATCAATTAATTGCTATAAATCATAATTAGATAGTGGGTGAACATATAGAGTAAGTCGGTGGATCAAACACAAGACTTAATTATTCCACTTGATATTAAATTATAATTCTATAAAGATTAAAACACCACATCAAACACAGCTCTAAAGACTGTAAGGAAAGTGAAACTAAGGATAAAATAATAGAGAGTCAATGTAGTGCTTACTGCTAAACATGATGAAGTAAACTTGGGGGTACACTCAGAAGAATGCCGGCAGCGCAAGACATTAGCGCGAGAGAAAGAAAGGTGACAACTGTAAGGTGAGAATAGTGAAAAGCAGCCCAGTAAACAAAACAACGCAGGCCAGACCGTCCAGGAACGTGAAGAAGCGGGTGCAGACGGACGAACCAAAAGAGAACGGAGCCGCAGAGAAAAAGGTAACGAGGCCAAAAGAAAACAGGAAGACAGTGGGGGTAGAAGCCGAGGAAAAGGGAAAAAGGACAGATAAAGAAGAGGCAGGGAAAGTAAGAAGGTGAAAGGACCTGGAGGTTAGTCAGAGAGTTAGACTAATATTTTGAGTTTGTGTAGAAGAAGAAAGTAAGTACCAAAAAGTACCAAATGTAAGGAACAAAACAAACAAGCGAGAACAACAACATAGACAAGTATATCGATCAAAGGCGGAATCCAAGACTGACAATCCAAGCCAGCCAAGAAGACGAGACCAGAAAGACAAGAGCCCCCAAACAAAAACTAATGAACATAAAAAAATAATAATGAGAATAATGAAATATATAAATAATATAATAATATAGAAAGATAGAGAGAAGTAAATAAATATAATAAACAACAACAACAACAACAACAAACAAACACTAAAATACAAAACATACAACAACAGAAACCAACCAGTAACATACAAAACAACAACAACAACAACAACAACAACAAGACAACAACAACAAGACAATAAAACAAACAACAAACGAACAAACGAAAAATCAAGAACGAAGAGACCTAAAACAACAACAACGAAAACAAAACAAGCAAACAAACAACAAACGAAAGAATGAAGCATCTTCGAAAACAAACAACAAAAAGACAACAAACCGACCAGCAAACACCACGAACAACAACAACAACAACACACAACAACAAACCCGAGTGAGCAACGCAACAAAGGCAAACAGCACTAAAAACAGCAAGATCAACAAAAGAACGCCTGGGCGGGGGGGAAACAACATAAAGCAATACCCAAGAAACAAAACAGAACAAAGAACCTAAAAAAGTACTAACAGGAGACCCGACCAAGCCTACAACCCAGAACAGACAACGACCAGGGACTGTCGACCCCCCTCCAACCGAACCCAAACCCCCCAACAACAACAACGCGCCCAAGCAACCCACGTGGCAAAAACTAGAGACAACAAAACAAAAGCTGATATAAAATACAAACAACAAGCAAAAAAACAACAAAAAAAAACGAACAAACAATGAAACAACAACCACAAAGGTTAAGCTAACGAAACAGAATAATGAAGAATGAAATACAAATAGACAGTTGAACAAACAGAGCAAGAAGCATCCCACAACCCTGGACACGCAAACAGCAAGACAGACGCCACCCCGCAACTAACAACAACAACAACAACATACAACAACAACAACAACAAACAGCCAGACAAGCACAACGGCATGTGAAAACCGATAAAAATCCAATATTTTAAAAGTTAGTTCAACTTATCTAGTCAATTTTTATCATAGTAATTTCTTGTGTGTAAATCCATGTGTGACAGTCTTGGATCTTTAAAGTTATTTTAATAACTACAAATGCTGAAGAGGAAAGCATATGAAATGAACTGAGATGATGTTTTATTTCCGAAAATCTTCTAGTATAATATATAATTTAAGGTAGATCTGAAACTGTAAAGCTGCTGGTAATGTTTGTGGATATTTTTGCACACGTTATAGCGTCACGCTGAGTAATATAATATATACTTATATAGGTCATTATTGAATAATTAATAGAAGATACGATATGGTGAATGATTGAATCTAGAGGAATAATTACTTATAGTATAATATAATTATATTCTTAATATATAGTACTATAGTATTATATATACTATTATTTTATATATATTATTATATACCTATTTAGATTTATATATATATCTAAAATCACTTCATAATTATTAATATATGGAAGAGTTACAAGTATATATATGACTATATATAATACTATAGTACTATATAACTATATATATATAAGTTAATACATATACCGAAAAATATGACTAATAGTGTAGAGCTTAGAATAATATATAGTAATATATAGTATAAAGTAGTAATGGTAGTAAAGTATAAGACCAACATACACGAACTTTTTTCACTTTTGGTCTCAACATTACCTTTCAACATACGTTTCTGATGTATATGAATTATAAGAATCTCCGTTATACTTCGATTGCTATCGTATATATATATCTATATGCGTTATATTCCAGTCTGCTTCAAGTAACCACTTTCATATAAATGGTTACTCTCTCTTAAATTTAGAACATTTGATTAACGGGAATCCATTAAATCATACATTCAATGTTTTTATAATAATTTTAATTGAAATAATTCAAACAACAAATTTTTTATAGTAAATATCTTATAAAATTTAACATATATCTAGATTAAACCTATAACTTAAGACACGTAAACTTAAAGTTTTCATCTCAGGACACTTCATAGTGAACATTTCAACTCACTAGCTCTCATTGTTAAACTTACAGTAAAACCAAAGGAAGGGCAACACAAGTGACTTTTAGGACATTTGTATCAGTATT
Organism: Trachelipus rathkii; assembly: GCA_015478945.1. Taxonomy (NCBI): domain Eukaryota; kingdom Metazoa; phylum Arthropoda; class Malacostraca; order Isopoda; family Trachelipodidae; genus Trachelipus; species Trachelipus rathkii. The sequence continues at coordinate 14,462 of JABUQX010104020.1, forward strand.
ATTAAAAACACATAGATCGTTTGGTTAGAAATTAGACAAATCATTTATCAACAATTAAAGTCACACATTTTGTTAATACACCGGATTTAATGTAAATAATAATTAAATCGCCAGAATGCTGGTCAATTTATGGTAAACGCACACGCACAAATTAACTAACAATCTGTTACGTTATATTACATTTTATATTATTTAATAACTGATTGTTAACTTTAACAACAATACAAGTAGAACTAAGATTTGCCAAACATTGGCAATTTATCATGATGTTGGAATATTTATAATATCTCTAAATAAAAAGTTAAAATATCTTATATTGCATTTCTTATTATCATTATAATAACAATAACAATAAGTCAGAAATTTTACAAAATTGCAGGTGGTGGGTTAGCCTCACACTTAATCTAAACTTATACATTATACAAGGAAGGTTTATGAAGGTAATGTGGAGTTTTTAATTCAAGTTTTATTTATAAATTCTTTAAATTTTAATAAATATTAAATTTTATATTAATTTAAATTGTCATTTATATAAGTAATAAATTATATATAAAATATTTTAATTTGTTCACTTAAATATCTAAAATATTTATTAGAATTAGTTAGTTTAGGTTTTTATTTATCTTAATATATTAAAATTTTTTTAACTTTTTAGTCGACTTTATGCGCAATTATATTTTTACAATTTATTAAGCGTTTATGGAGAGCATAGTTCCAAGTGATTGGAGGGGACTGACTTTCATTAAGTAATCCTTATTATTAATTTATAAGTAGGTATTTAGTTAAAGGGTTAAGTATAACTTAAATTAAAGAAAGCATTGTTTACCTTCTCTGCAAAGATTCTAGCGGTAATATATTTATTATTTATGGTTACAAAAGTGCGTATCGATAATGTTATGAAAAGGTTAACTGATATTAGTCAAGAACACAAGGATGGATCGTTTAGATTAGTGGTATATAAGAGGGATGTGTCGATCAAAGTTTAAAGTGGGTGCATTAGGTTTTTGATACTTAATATAATTGTATTAATAGATAACAAATCATTACTTTCGAGTCTATAATTTGGTAGAAATAAGGATTTAATGGGATTAATAATATTTCTATCCGCTAGTTTTGATTCGCTATTAGGCTTTGGTATTATGTGGATTTGTATTATGTTTAATTTATTGGTATTCTTATTGTATTATTAATCATTGTTAAGGTTGTGTAGAGTAATGTTTATGTTCGATTTAGATATTGTGATTGGTTAATGTTATACGGCACTCATTAATGTATTGCCCTGATGTTGGTAGCTTGTGGTGGTTGTATGCGAATCTGCTTTTATAGTTAATTTCTATATGGGAAATTTTGGTACCTCTCTTATACTTTATATCAATGGACATGTCGCTTTTAGCGGGCAAATCGCAAAACTATACTTCTTCATTAAAACAACCTACAAACCTGCCAAACACATATGCGCTTTACTACGCCACAACTCTATCACAAAACTGGCTTGTGGGGATTTAAAAATTTTTGTGTAGATATATTACTGTTCTTTTTTGCCCAAATAGGCACCCCAACTCCACCCCACACATCATTCATTTACATGATTACATTTACACAATCAGCATGTGACTTATCACACAACACACACACTACATGGACATACAATTTATCAACCACATTAGCAAGAATCAAGGCTCACACTTTGAGAACTCTACATATCATTATAAATTATTATTATTAATTATTATATAAATATTTAAAGTTCGAGTTTATTATTCCAATGTGATGAGTGTTGTGTCCAATTCTCTAGACTCTCAACACATATTATTTAGCAAACCCCTTTTAATGGCATCTGTTAAAGTCAACTTTATGGTCTTTAGGGCAATTTTGGTAACTAGGAGTAATGAGTTATCGTTATTCATTTTCCTTAAACTAAAACCACCTTATAAGTAAAGACAATAAGAAGAAGCTTTAGATAGGTTAAGTCCCTTCTTATATTTTTATTGTACCCAGTTTACCATCTATCACATAAAATTAAGTAAGCAGAGCGTAGTTTCGCTCTGCATCTCTTTTGGCCATTAATCCATTGTTTTACTTTCAGAATTTGATTTATACAATTTCTTTAATAAAAATTATCAAAAACATATATTGTCGCAAGCCTCCTTAATATACTTTTTCCTTTCTATTTTATTCACTCCTTTAACTGAATCACTCGCTTTCCAGAGTCGTGTATTTTTTGAATATCATTCATATTAGAAGAATCTATATGGAAAAAGCTTTATATTTGGTTATTAAAATTTAATATATATATCAGCATTAATCAAAAAATTACTATAATAAAAAAAATATGTCGTAAGATTAAAAAAATTATTAGGACAGACATGATTGAGAGGGAGAAATTTGGTGATTATAAAGGGTAGCAGTTATTATAATATCCATTTCAAGATTAATTGAAGCCAAGTAAACCAATGAAATTATAAAGTTTATAATTATTATTATAAAAAGAAAATTAATTCAAAGTTAATTATTTAAAATAAGCAAAATGCTAGGTGAAAATGAACAATTGTAAACTTATTTACCGGCTCCCTAGATTATGATGAGATTGGTGTTTTAAGCTTACTTATTAACAGGGTGAAGGATGGGAACCTTTTCGGTTGACTTCCTAAACATGTATTTAAAGGTCCAATTTGTGGCATAAGACACTAGGGTTAAAGAATATTATTGTTTATTAAATGTATCACGTTAGTGATGATATATGCAGGTTAGGTTGTGACTCATGGTTAAATTTTTTTATGATTGGTATGAAACAATTTATTGGGATTTAGTGTGATTAAGAATTTATGTTTGTAGAAAGGATTAATGTGTTTAAATACTTTCCTAGGTTGTGTGTTTCTTAAATATTAACTAAGTAGAGAAGTGGTTACAAGAATTCACTATTTGTCGTTGTGTTATGAAAGGTCGGGTATTTGGAAAAAGGGCTCGATTTATATAGGTAAGAGGTGTGAGTAACGGCTAGATGGTATCAGCTTTACTTATTATGGTGGGTTAATATAAAAGGTAAGCTGGATAATGCTTGGAGATAAACTTGATATTATTACTATTTTTAAATTCTAGACATTAATTTTAACACTATATAGATTTAAAAAATTAAACACTATGGATATACGTTCTCTTGATTGGGTGCAAACTAGTAGAAATTGTAATAAGGGAATATGGCTAGTTTAATAGTAGGAGAACAGGGGATTACTCAGAACCTTACCGTTAAGACACGCATACAAGAGAAAAAAGCTAGTTGTATAAATAGAAAGGTGGAGGTCACTCATATTGCACTAACTAAAAGAATAATATATTCCCTCGATATGTTTAGGCTCAAGATATGTTATTGCTAGGAAGTACTGTTTAAGCGCAAAATCATTCATTGGGGAATACGGTGTCTATATATGTAGAAAGGAAGGGCTATAGGGGACTATGGATATAACGAGAGATTTTATTAAGTTTTGTTACAAGACAGTAACTATACAATGTATAAAATTGCTCACTTTTGAGCTAAGTTGAGTTTCACAGGTAAAAGTGGGATCATGTTTAGGGACGAAGGCTTTATATTTATGATATTTTCTCCTGGTTCTAGATTATATTTATTTATACGTCTTTGAGGGTATGTAGGTAGCCTTTGCGTAGTATATTACCAAAAGATTTGTGTCTCATTAACGTGAAGGTATGTTAAGGGTTTATTGGTCTTTTCTCCTCATGTATGGTTACTTAAGCGTCAGTAAATTATTGTTATTGTTCCCAAGACTTCATTAAGAATCGATGAAAACCATAAGTTTGCATAAAGTATGGTCAAGGACTCTTATCGTTCGAGCACTTATTAATCAGGTATGCTTAAGATTAGTCTATTGATAGGGAGTTTATGCCGGATACATACAATTGGTGTATTGTTAGTATTTTCTGGAGGTGTAAATTTATTTTACTATGAGTTATCCCTTGGAAAAGTAGCTATAAGTGACTAATATAACTCAAAAAAAGTGGAAAACAAAATGTTTTGTATAAAAAAAAAATAATACATATGAGAACTCAGGGGACTTAAAAATGGTAAAAATAGCGATTAACTCGGTTGTTTAAGGGAGGTTGAAGGGTTCATTTGAGGGTTTATCGGTTCTGCAACTTTAAATCACAACTCATCATGTAACGGGTAGTTACTAAGTGAATTTTGGTTGGGCAGTTTGGTATCCTTCTATAAACTTTCAATAATTGGGTTTATGTTTAGTATTGAGCCATGGCCAAACTTATTGGGAAGCTAAAACTTTTGGAGGATAATGGCATAGATATTCACAGTTGAAAACAGTCTATCTGATATGTGAGTAGGTTCTAAGGTTAGGATATGTCTTTTCATGGCCTTCGATCATTTGCCAAACACGCTACTAGACCCAGTAAAAAAGTGGTATACATGCAGGGAGATCACCAATATAGAAAACAATGATCATTAGGTGTGGTGTGTGGCGAAGTTGAGATACTCAGATGATGAGCTTTACAATGCAAATATCCTATATGGATATTCTAGGGTCGATAAAAAAGTATAAATTTTTTTTACAGGTTATCAGCAGAGACAACCTGAAGACGAAGAGAACCTGTAACATGAATATTAAGAATAAACACAACAATATAAAAATATATTTTAATCAATAAAACTAAAATTAATGGGAAATTTTAAAAAAAAAAAAAAAAAGTTTAAAACAAAATATTTTAAATAAATAAAATTAAATAAAAAAGTATTAGGAAACAAAAATAATTTAATAAATAAAATTAAAATACAAAAATAAAAGTTTTAAAACAAATAATTTATAACTAAAGATCAACAGATCAGATTTTGTGAACACCAAAATAATTGTTTTTAACAAAAATTTGTATATTTTTATTCACAAATAGTTGCAAAATAAAAATCCTAACAAATAATTTTATTGCAGACAGAGAGACATATAATATATATCACTGCTCAATAGAGCTATGCAAATTGTATTAGTCAAAATGGATATCCTCTCATAATATTGGGACGTAACAATAGAAGCAACCTAGGTAGTCAATGTAAATCATAGATCCATGGAGTGAGTAGGGAGGAGGTTGGGTATGGGAGGTAGTTATACGCAGCTTGACGCTCGGATTTTTACAGGGATCTAGGCTGGCTTAGGTTGTAACCAAATTCTTTTTAAGGTTTAGGGGACATAAATTAGAATAAATAATTCTTTTGTTTGTATAGTCTTTATGGTGTTAGAGAGGAGAAACAAGAGAAGAGAAAAAATCAAAATAACACAAGTTTTCTCGCTATATTGTTATATTCAATACGAATGACTTAGGATCAATAAATCACAACCTAGTGATCACATTAGAAATCACGGTTGGTAGGGAGGTGTGACGCTTGAAGGGAGTAAAGTTTAGAATTTTAACTCGTGATTTTCTCTGCGGATTGAGCGCAATCTATAAGGAAGATAATGCAGATTAACTTTATTTCTCGTATTATAAACGTGAAATAATTCAAATAAAGTTTTTGTACTAATTTTAAAACGAAATATTTAAAAGAGAACAAACATCAAAAATAAAATACATTTGGGTGTATAATATTTATACAAAAATATTGGGATTTTAAAATACGAAATCAGAATCAATAGTATGAATTGTATGATCAACCTACGTATCAATAGATATGGGGAAGGGTGGTAGTAAGGGTAGAGGAGAGGAAAGTACTTTATTTTGGTGTTTGTGGTCGCGAGGGATTAGCTATATTTGCTTGGGGCTTATTAAGGGCTAATGTAAAATGTAAAATTCTTTATTAGAGGTTTTATAAACCATTAAAAACGATATAAATTTTTTAAGTAAGAAACGAAAGTTTAATAATAGACACACAACAAAACATATTACTAAGTTATTTGGGTGGTTGTAAGTAGAGTTATAACGCAAAATATGACATCTAGAATCTCAATGAGATCAATCATTGAGAAATCAAAAATAGTATATCAAAAAGATCAATAGGATTCCACAAGGGGTAGGGGGGTAATGAGGCCTGTTTTGATTTATGTATTTTATGAACTGATAACTACTTGCTGATAAGATGTGTGTACAATAATGCACAATTTGTGTTTCTTAAGTCAATTTTAGAATAAAAGAGAAAATAAAACTTTTAAAATAAGAGTGTAAAAGCATAGTATAAAAGCAAAGTTTTAATAGAACAGTTTAGTTTTAAAAGAAGGGAGTTTTTGAGCTGTGAATGCTTATTAATAACAATAAATAATGCTTACTTGAATTCATTAGATTGAACAATTAGTTCATTAGATAAAAGAAATAAGATCTAGTATAAGGCCCAAGATAGGGTACAGAGAGGTGGTATTCGAGGGTAGGGAGTTTTGGGAATGTACTAGTGATTTGATAGCAAGACTATGATCAGGGAGTATATGTAAAATATAAAGATATTTTTCAAGCTCTCATCATAGAAGAAACCATAAAATAACTACAATTCCTTTATATGTAACATAACAGATAAGGTTTAAAAAAGGAAAACAAATAACAAAAAACTAAATGAGATGCAAAAAACAAACACAAAGATAAGTTTTCAAAATTGGTTAGAACCCATAAATAATATTGTTAATCAATAATTATCATCTAACATAAAAAGATCAATTAATCAATAGATCATTTGAGTACGCGGGGAGTCGTTTGGCGGCCATACAACGTTATGTAAGTTTTACTGGAGATTTACTGAGAGCAATTTTTACTAGCTTTTACAAGGTTAATAGATTGTAAAAAACTATCAGGCAATTGGGTGTCACTTTTCAAAAGGTAAAACTATAAAAAGGAGCAATAATAAAATTTATAAGTAATAACAAATGATAGTGTAATATAGCTATAACAATTAAACCCATAGAGGATAATTTTAAACAGTTGATTTGATTAGCTTAAACATATGTTAAAGTAAACAATAAAAATAAATAAAAGGTTTTTGGTGTTTATGATATGATAATCTAAATATGTAAATTGAATCTCATATGAGATCTCAATAGAACCATGTTTCGAATTGATCATGGATGGGTTATGAAGGAGTAATGGAGGGAATGTTTAAATTAACTCTGGTGATTTTTACTTGGATGTATACTGGCTTGATAAGAGGGGTTCTATTAAATATTACGTAAAAAAGTGATCGTATTTATTTGGATGAGATAACTTATCAAAGTCGCGGATTAAAAGAATGTTTTTAGAGTATATAAAGGTAGACTTAAAATCATTTTTACAGTAAAGCAAGGTATAAACAAATAATTTAATTTGTATGAGATAGGATATTAATAAAAACATAATGCTTATGAAATTTAACAAAATACTGTGCTGAATAATTATAAGTTTTGTTATGGTGGGTTATTTAACTCACAAAATATGGACTTATACGAAAAGAGTAGGGGATCGAAAATATGGATCAATAGGAGTCAGAGTAGATTTCAGAATTGGAAGGGGTAGGTAGGATATGGGAGGGGTTGCTAGTGTTGAATTTATTCTGATTTTAGCTTGAGATTTCTAGAGGCTCATAAGGGTAGAAGCTAAGTATGGCAAATCTTTTTTTAAGGGTTATAAACAATTATATAAAGAAGTGAATTTATTTGGTAGTGACACCAAATAATGATTAAGATAAATAAACTAAATAAATAAAATTTTTATAGGTAGAAACAAAGAAAATAGAAAGAAAAGGAAACAAAAAGTAAATGTAAAATTATTATGGTGGATTGATTGTTATACAAATATGCTTGAATATCTAATAGATCTTAATAGTATACAATAGATTCAATAATTATTAATAAAGATTACGAGGGGAAGAAGGGTATGAGGGTTAGGCGGAGAGCGGTTGAATTTTACTGATTTCCTTGGATTTACTGGCTTTAAGGTATAGGAAATAAACTTAATTATGGTAAAAATGTGGCAATAGAAATACTAAACGATGTAAAACCACAATCCATTGGTATATCGTTTCTTCCTGTAGCTGTCAAAAAGAAATATGTTAAAAGATTCATAAAAATTGT
>JABUQX010104020.1:27500-34718 GCA_015478945.1 Trachelipus rathkii
TGGTAAAAGTTCAATATATAAAGAAAAATGGTGTTAACCTATTTTGTTTATGGATTACAGGTGCAATAATGAAGACCCTAAGACATTTTATATAGGTTATTGATTCTTAATTAAATGTATGTAACGGGATTTAGGTGTTATTTCCTAGTGGGGTCGATTATGGCGAGAGAAATTGAAATTATTTAATTCGGAATTTATAATGATGTGTGCAATACGATAATGGCTAATTTGATCAAGATACTCCTTAATAGCCTCTGAGGGGAAATGAATTATTGAGAGGGAAATTTTTTTTTCTCTCTAGATTTTATTCCCTCTACAAAAGGTCTTAAAGATGGATTTTCTGATTTCCGTTGTAAATGAATCATCGTTAGAAAAATTTGAATTTTCAAAATTTCTGCTGACCCCTCAAACTCACTACCTATTTATCTTTTAGAGTAAGGAGTTAGTAGAAAATATACTGTAGATAAAATGTCTTTATATTAAAGGACATTGCGGAATCTTTTATTGATTCAGTTATAGGTAAAGAATGCAAAGAAAGCAAAGAGGAGAATATGAAAGAAAAGGGAGTTCGGGTTATGGTTAAAAAAGGTTTGTTGTGGGTAGTAAAGATCTAAGTATTTTATAAGATTATAGAACTAGAATATATTAAATTTGAAGTTGACCTTTATGTATTGCAATAATGAATGAAAAAAAGTAGTAACTAGTAACGCGTTTATATAAAAATATTTAAACTGTAGTAAATTAAGATATTAATAACGTCATTTCTAAACTTATTAAATGTAACTAATAGTTATTTAGCTAATAAAATATTGAAGTAAGGTAATAGGATACATGGGAATAATATAATATATCAGAAATTTATTAGTTGGAGATACTTAGTAGATTTATTATACAATTTAAAAATTATTAATTATAGGTAAAATAATATTTATAATTAAGTGACTCATATGAGCATAGTGTTAAGGTATATCTTAGTTGGTACGATATCCTTGAAGTAAAGAGACAGATAACACAAAATCAGTGCTAGAAGCTCTATTCAGGTCTAGGTGAGGAGATGTGTTGATACAAATAAGTTGGCCAAGTAATATTTATGTTTCATTTTTCCTGCTTATTTTGAGGGCAGGTACCAAATTTACCAGGGATAGGGAGCACCACAGACCCAGTGCATCCTTAAATGAATTAGTGGGGAGGGGAATTAAGTACAGGTCAGATAACACTGAAATTGACCTTGTTGTGAGGAAAGATAATTTACCAACAAGGAACAAAGATGGCCAGAGAAAGGTGAAGGTGGAGATAGGCACCTGGCATATGCGGTATACTTTATTGCCTGGGTTTTTAATCGGAATTTAATTTCTTACAGGAAAGAAGGCGTTCTGTTGTAGGGGAGATTCAGGGCAGACAATATCAAGGGGCTCCCTTTTGTGGGTTGCCTTAGATAGCAGTAATCGGAAGGAAGGGCGTCCGCTATTGAGGGGAAGGGATTTGAGGTATTGGGTTTACGCGGATGGTAAGTTATTGCCCTTTAGCATTCAAACTTTACATCGTTTTGAGCCAATGGTAAGGGCTGGGATATTTATATCACTTTGAGTAGAGAAAGAGATAAAGTACCGGAGCAATAGAGATACACACTCAGTGCGGATGGCGTCGATAAGGGGAAAAGAAAAGAGGTCAATTGTTTTTAGGAAATTAAATTAGAAAAAAAGATGTTTTTACAGGATATTAGTTTTAAGTTAACACCCGGGCCTTTTATGTTGGAGGGCTATAATTTATTTGACTCGGACAACCTTGGTTTTACAGGTCGGAGGATAGATAACAAAAGGGATAATTAAAGCCGGGGGGAATTGAAAAACCAAGAGGCTTTCAGCAGGCCAGGGAATGGGAAAAAAGGTAGCGCATATATATCTCCAATAAATGGGGAGGGGGTATTTGTAACCTTTGATATATACCGTGGGAGGATAATAAATAATTTTAATAAATATCTATAAAAAATAATATTATTTGAAGAGAGATAAGAGGATAAAAAAAAAATTTCTATCTTATTACTGTGTATACTCATAATAAACAGAAATTATTTTTATTTCACTCAATTATTTCCTTTTTAGATGACCTGCCCTATTAAAGCAAATCGTATTATTGTGGATTTAGGATGGTTTATCCAAGACATGTGTTTATTTTGTTTTATGTTAAGAGCCAGAAGTGAATGTAATTTATATTTGTCAAACAGGAGAAGAACGAGAGACGCAGAGTCGAAAGAGGATTGAGAGGCAATAGTCTAGAAGTGTTTTAACAAGAGGGAGATTTTTGGTAGAAGTTGAGTTTCTCTCTAAGAGATTTTAATATTCTACAAGGTTGAGACGACCCCTTTCGGAAATTCTATCCAAATCTAGCGCGAATTAGAATCGGAAAGATTCAGTGACGAGCGAATCAACAACCGATTGAGGAAACTCGGCAGAAATGAATGAAGCTTGAGAAGAAGGCCGAGTCATTGAGATTATGAGTGGTTAGAGTTTTGAGATGCGCAGGTCAGAAGATTTCTCATTAATAGAATAAGCAAGAATTAAAGAGTAGAGAAAAAATAGGAACACTTGAGAGAAAACTAACTAAATTGGAACAAGACAAGAAGCAAAGATCGCTACACCAACCACTGCCGCAATATTCGAGCGAACTTTGAAGAAAGCAGACCATACAGTAAGTCACAGATGATGGAGTGAAAACGCACCAAAAAGGAGGGGAACTTAGAAGAAACAGGGTATGAGCTCGTGCCATACCCGGTCAAATGCTTTGGCTATCGTCAAGCGTTCACCAACAGGTCATTAGTTCTTCTCACTAGTTTACATTAAGCGCGGGATAAAAACCATAAATCGGTTGTTGATAGGAAAGTATAACTCACCAGTAAGACTCGAACATGCCGAAAGCCGTAACTGGGCGAATCGAAAGAAGAGAATGAGATTCCCAGATGGTTAAAGAAAGCTCGATAGTTAAGAAGGGTGTTTCAAAGATCTTTTAGATTAGAACATACCACCAGCTCTATATCTGGGCGATAGTCAGTATCAGGATCAGAGCGGTTCCTTATTTCGGAATAGGTTTTGGATCCATGCGCGTGCTTTCCCCACACTGAAAGGGAGAATGTGTTAGGGCGTATTTGAGTACTAGAGAAATATTGACCGAGGGGAGTGGCGCACAAAGCAGGAAGCCAAATCCATCAAAAATCGGAGGAATGCCCATCCACGGGGGCCGCCCGCTTTCCTAACGCTTACATTAGAACCTTTATGTCTTAGATCTCATGAGCCATCAATCTCCGTGGAAATCTAAATGTCCATCACAGGCAAAGACATAGTACACCTGGAGAGGAGAAGGTTGAGGAGGAGGAATGCCAGAATTCGTCCAGAGGGGTGAGTTAGAGGAAAATAGGAGAGGCCGTGAGAGGATTGGCTCTTTTTCAATCTGGAGAGGTTTATAGCGAACAGAGCCATCAGATCGAATAAGAGGTAGAAAGTCAAGTCAGATTTAAAGAAGTTGTTAGAGATGTTTTTTTGTGCAAGAGGCCAGAAAGTATTTTTCACAGTGAGGCCTAGAACCATAGGAGAGTTCAGCCGCACTTTCGTACTGATGAGAAGAGCCGGCTTTTGTACTTCGTCAAGTAGTATCCCTAGTCAACGATTTCCTATCTGAATGTAAAATTAGCAGAGACCGTGATAGGGTATGAAACGAGAATTTTCAACTTCCTCCGATAAGGCAGTTTCTCTAAAGCCTTAGAAATGGCCAGGGAACAGTGACTACGATCGAACCATGTATTATGAGTGAGAGAAAGATTTAGTCGAAGAAGCGAATGAGACCTGCTCAATCAGACCCGTCAACGACTTTACAAGCTCCCCACTTAATGGCAGATAGCCGGAAGCGTCATCAAATGAGTCAAATGTCAAGTCCATTCCAATTATAGTGCGTAAGAAGCGACGCAAGGCCCTCCCAAATCAGCCCAATTGCAATATGTTTGGCCTAGAAAAAAACGCCCCATAGGGCCAGGATGGAGCCTGTTGGATCTTGAGAGTATTAATTTATAATAACCTATATATAGCGTGCACGTATGGTATTTTATAATATACGTAATTTCGGTAGTAACGGACTTAACTGTTTATTTGTGACGCTGGTGTGTGTGCGAAGGCTATATATATTATATATATATATATTATTATATATATATATATATATATAATATATATTTATATATATTATATATATATATTATATAATATTATCACAGAGATAAAAAGGTTAAGGCAGAATTATCATCGTTAGAAATGCCCTTTGATATATATAGTGAAGGATCTGCCTTTTTCTGTAATTAATTTAGTCTTAGTTATTATTTTTTTTATAAAATAAAATACTTATTATCAATTAAATAGAATAATCATTTAACTTTTAAAAGATTTAGAAATAATTTTAAGAGTATATAATGATATTTAAATACTGTAAGTTTATTTTTTGAATAATTTTTAAGAAAAAATTGGTAAAAATATTTATAGCAATATACAAGTAAGCGTTTTAGAGAATGATATAAAAGAGCGAGCATTATATATATAGGTGTTCATTTCTTGTTCGCCGCTCTTTATATCTGGACTCTTTGACGTGGATTAAAAGGTTAAGGTTAGTTATTCTCATTTCATTTACTGCAAACCTTCCTGGTACAACCTTGGATTTACTGAAGATTGCAAGAGAAGGAGGATAACAAGATCCTGAGAGAAGACACCGTGAAATCTTGAGGACCCAAAGGAAGCTCAGGAGGAAATCTGAGAAGAAAGTAAGGAAGCCTCTATGCAACGGCTCGAACGTCTTGACGAGGATTCAGGAAGACAGAAGTACGCCAGAAGGAATAAAGCCAGTAACGACCTGGGAAGTGTCACGACTCTAGATAACTGCTTCAGAAGGAGACTACTCATCTGTAGGTGGGCCACGAAGGTACCAGGGGCCTATTTATTGTGACATAATTGGACGGCCTGTCCGGGATAGCTTCTGAAAGTAGAGAAACGAAGACTTAAATTGGGGGTCTGTTTTTGTGGTTGATCAGTGATACACTGGAAATTTCAAGCGAAAATTTGATTGAATACTTCTAACGAATTCACCGTCCTGACTGGAATTGTTGTATAAACTTTGAAAAACTTACGAAAAAGAATGGATAATAGCTCGTTACATAAGCTATGTCAGGAGTTAGGATTGAAAGGCAAAGAGGCCAGAGATTTTATAGCAGAAGAAAGAGCTGCTGAGGCCGCGAGGCGAAAAGATGAGGCCGAGAGGCGAAAAGAAGAAGCCCTTGAAAAAGATAAAGAACGAGTGGAAAAAGAGAAGGAGCGCGAATACGAGCTCAAGAGATTGGAGCTCGCGAATCAGACAAGGATAACCAATGACACCTCGGAAAGCTTTTACCGACGGAAAGGATGATATGGGGAGCTATTTTGAACTAACTGGACGCGCCCTAGAGGTGTATTCCAGACTACCTCGTGATGTTGTTAGTAATTACACTACCCTAAAGGAGGCACTGCTGGTAAGATATAACCTGACAGAGAATGGTTATAGAAAAAAGTTCAAGGAAGAAAAACCATTAGAAAACGAGACACCCGCACAATTTGCCAAGAGACTGAGGACATACCTAGATAAATGGGTGGAACTCTCAAGAACAGAGAAGACGTATGAGGGTGTAGCAAAGCTCATTACAGTAGAACAGTTTTTGCACGCATACCCGAGAGATCTGACGGTATTCTTAAGAGAAAGGGCGACGAGATCATTAGAAACTATGGTGGAAGAAGCAGATAATTATCTAAGAGCTCACGGCCGTACGCTTACATCTAAAGCAAAGAAATATGAAGATAGTACCGACAATTCACGAAGAAATTGGGCGTCGGAGGCACCAGAAGTAAGATGTTACAAATGTAATGGGATAGGTCACAAAGCTCGTGAGTGTCGGATGGGCACCAATAATTATAATAATAAAACCACTACCGATCCGCGATGGAGGAAAGAACCGTGACAGGAATGGGGTGGAAGGTATGCCGAACGTAAGTTTAATCAAGGGGACAACCACGCGCGAGGTAAATACAAGGGTACAGAAGCCGCCGCTTGTATAATCACGAATGTGGACGACCATTCGTCGAAGCAAGAAATTAGAGAAAGTATAGAAGGGAAAACTCTAGAATTAAAAAATGGAACCTTAATACCGATTGTAAGAATGGCTTGCATTGATATCATAGGGAAAAAAGGAAATAACATGCCAATAACGAAAGGAACGGTTAACGGTTATTCATTACAAACATTACGTGATACCGGAAATATAAAGGGAGCGAAATCACCGGATTGTACAATTGAGGAAAAAGTTGAATCGGCAGCATTGGGAATTGAAGTAAAGGAAAGACTGTTAGAGAGAAATCTCCCATGTTCCGAGTCGGAAAAGGAACAACCAGAATGTAATGAAGTCGATTCAGATTTTGATGACGCCGCCAAGGACTTTGAAGAAGTTGCTGAAGAAAGTAGTGTTGAAGTAAAACAAGAATCTGAGACTTCGAGAGTACAGGAAGAGGATCAACGTGGAGTCAAACGAACACTGTCTCCTATTCAGTCAACGGATTACTCAAAAAGAGCTAGATCAGACATTGAAGAACTGGGAACGGAAATTGAACCAAGAATTGATTCGACAGAAGTCGTCCTGGATTGGAACGAACTTGATTTAAGTTCGGAATCTAAGGAAGAGATCCAGCACTCTGCAACTCCCTTAGTTGCAGAAGACTCTGCCCACATGTGGCGTGATGTAAAGACAACCGACGGAAAGTGTTGTAAAAAAGAAATTGCAAGAGAAAGGGTCGGAGTTCGACAGAGTCATCTCTAATGTAGTTGACAGAAATCTTGGAGCCCACAGAAGAATGGGAGAACGCGGTCGTAGCCGTGGCAGTAGAGGAAAAAAGATGTCACTGAAGAAGCGGACTTTAGGAATTCGCGAAAGAAGTTAGAGATGAACGAAAATCGTTTCCAGATAAATTTAGAAAATGAGACTGAAAAAAGTTATCAATATCGGGTGAAGATTATGCTTTGCACATTTCCAAATTATTCTAAAATGTAACATCAAAAAGAATTGAGCCTTACACCAATGATGCCTAGGAAGATACAACTAATGAACTATGGGAATGAAAAAGAATGTTTTATCAGAACGAGAAAAGAAACCTTTTTAAAGGA
>JABUQX010104021.1:0-15000 GCA_015478945.1 Trachelipus rathkii
GCAAAGAGTAGAGTATCCATCTTAACTTGTTTTTCTATGTCTCAATATAAGTGGCAGTTCTCTGTCACACTATATATATGTATCTACATGGTTCTTTTAACATCGTATGTACATATTGATATGATTATTCAGCATTAGCTATTCGTCATGAGACATGCCGTACTACCCTTACTCTATTATATACTCGCTATATAGGATGATAAAAGTAGCAAAATTGGACATATAAGGAGCCTCGCATGTAGAACTCAAATCTTTTCCACAATGGTGTCTTACTGAGTATATATAAATGAGTATATTATATATATTAGTTATATATGATACTATTTAATTTAGTGATGGTGGTGAGACGTGGAAATTTTTGCCATAGATCCGCGGTGCGGGGTGTTTTTCGATTTCTTAAAGTGTTGCTTTGTAAACAACCGCGGTTGCGGTTGGAGGGCGGTTTCTTAAATTTTCAACAACCGCTGCTGTCACGGTTGAGGGGGGGGGGGGGGGGTGGGGGGGGGGGGGGGGGGGGGGGGGGGGGGGGGTGGGTTGCGGTTTGGCAGTTCAGTTAATTACTTACAAAATACGCAAATCCTTAACAGAAGTATGCCTTAAGCTTGTGGTTTTGTGAGCCTCAGGCCCGAAGGTGGTCTGAGGCGTTAACACCCGTCTTCAGGCGAGTGGTATGCCGCCGCTTTTAACCCTTTCGGGGGTAGATCCCCTGCCTCTCAAGGATCATCACGCATTGGCTCCAAGGGGCGCATGACCATGTGGTGCTTGTTTAGTGTGCTCTATCGTGAGTGTTTTCAAGCAATACTTATCAGAGTGAGAGAGTGAATTTTCCAGCCCTACCATGCGATACTGTTGGTTTTATTGAAGAATGCAGATGTAGTGTGGGTTCTTATAATGGGAATGATTGTAGATGTGCTCTTTTGGTGTTGTTTGGAGAGGTATATTAATGTATTGCATGAGTACTGTTTGTGAGGTTCTTGGTTACGTGATTGAATGTGTTGTTGTTAACGGGTATGGTTATCGCGTTAAGCATATTGAGCATGACCGTGTCTTAGAGGGCGAAAAGGTGGTGGTACCTTATGTTGATAACGATCGTTGATACGAGATAAGTCCTTGTCTTATGTAGAAATGATTTAGACGATGAGGTGTATTATGTTGGGTAGGGAACACTAACTCTCTTATCTCAGTGAGTTTATTATTCAATATTCGATGGAGGCATTGGGTGGGTTTGGCAATTCACCTTGGCATAGTTGGTACATAGATATGCTTATTGTTACGATGATATCATGCTTGTTGCCAAGATATAGGCGGTTTTCATAAGTAAGCAGAACAACGATGATGGAGTATAGATATCCCCCGGTAGGTACGGGTATAGTTTTTTTGGTTGTATATTTTAGAGGTCTGTGTAGATTGGGTAATTTCTTGTGTTTGTATGGTAAGGGGTGGTAAATATGAATTATGGATCGTGTTTTGCAATTTCGTTAGCACATAATCAATCACCAATCAGGTGAATATGGTTCTAGGAATTAAGTCTCAATTGTCGTATGCTAGTAATGTGCGTGGACGATATACGTCGCGAGATTTGCATGTTGGTCATATCATGTATCCGTTTGGGTATATATTGTAACTATTATACTAAGTGCGTAGATCAGATTTGTTGAGGCACGGAATGTCGTAGTGCACCAACTCACGGACTCCTGCCAAAAGCGAATGTTCACATACTCAGTAATGGATGCTTGTTATGAGATGAGTTGTTGTAACTTGACAAACGCGTAGCTTCGTATTTACTTATATATTTTTCGGACTGAGTTCAAGGGCCAACTCGCATTGTGTGTTCACTCCAATTTGAATATTTTTTAGATATGGTCCCACTATCTGAACTCCGTGTAATTGTATAAGCCCATCTCGGCCTAAACCTGGCAAATCTAAGAGCAACAAGGGTCATGCGTGTTTCTGGGAAAGAATTGTTCGCTTCATGTAAATGTATTAAGGGATGGGTTATACCTTTTTTTGTTTCCGTAAATGTCAGTTAGAAAAACGCTATGATCAATACTAGTTTAAAGCGAACTGTTTTTATACAGTAGACCCTGCATCTCCGCTGTCTTTCATTAATGAAGTTCACGTAATATACCTTATACCGTCTGTTCCGTCTGCATAATCCGATATGCGGGAAGTGCGCGGTCAAATCCCGGTAAATGGTCAAGCCCGATGCTCAGAAGTTGTTTGCTTCAGCACTTCGCGATACATGTTGGAGGATCGTAGGAATATACATGATATTAGCTACTTTCGTACGCATATTCTTTCAAACAATCCGTTGTATAAAGATAGCTGGGGCATAAATAAAGTTTTCCCGCACTTCCCTAATCCGAGTAGGTATTCCTATAGAAAGTCATGTTTAGTTGATTGGTAGGGTTGTAAAAATCACCTATACACCAGTAGACCGGTAAGATGACATGAAATTCTAGGTTTTGTTCAGGCTAATGAGTGCTCATATAACATCTTATATATTGTTGGTTATTTGGCACTAAATAAAGTTGCTACGTTTTAAACCAATCCTCACGCGCATTCTGTTGCATAATGATGTTACCTTAGTATGATGCTAAATCAAACTTATAGTTGTTGGCGCTATAGCGTTTGATGTTAACACTATGTGACAAGTTTAGTACCATGAAGTGTGTCCGTCATTCTCATTTGAGGGTAGAGCTCAGTGGCGACGATGGGATTAGAGATCTGCTCCTTCGGAGCCCTTGTATTGAGATATGTGTTGACCGTAAAAGAAGATTTTTGAGAAGGAAAATCGCCCATAGTAGGTAGGTGTTGAGCGAGTATGTATGAGCCGCATGTCCCGAGTTGTAGAGCTTCTTTGTCCTATACAAGAATCGAAGGCATACTTCTGAATCGCACACTTTAGTACCAGGAAGTCACGCCCAAGTTGTGTGGTTTGAGTTAGTTGCTTGTAGCACTGGTGAGTGTATGTTCATCCACTGCAAAGGTATTTAAAGGGCGGGTTACCAATGGTTAGCATATTTCGACCAATGGAGAAAGAGGGGGGTGTGTGCTGAGTGAGAGAGAGTAGCGGGTATCACGTTATGGAACTCGGAGAGAAGTTATGTTTGTGTTAGGCAATGATACTAGGGTATGGTGTACTAGAGGTTGTATCCGGTGGTTTACCGAAGACTCTGTTTCGCGTAAGGGTGTGTATTTGTATGCAGTATTCGTAATCGCTTTCTGTTGCTCTCTAATGTCTAAAATACTTATCTGCTTGTAATTTTCATTTCCGAGTCTGCTTTATCCCCTTCGTCCCATTCTAAAAAGTTTTCAGAATATGTCCTTTGTGTTCACTAGTTCTTAGTCATTCCAAGGTTATGCGCTAATTCTCTCACGCTTGTGCCGTGCCATATGGACTGTGATCAAGCCTCTAAATGTCTGAAGACTCCGCAATAAACATGAAATACAAAAAAATACCTCCGCAAAAATAACAAAACTGAATCGCTGCAGACGTAATCGGCCGAATAACGCACGAAATGTACAATCACACATAGATTTATCCGAGGACCCATGATGATAACCTAGGTTAGTTTGTTGGTTCGGTCTATGTGTGTGAGAAATAGCCCCGTTTAAGCCTGATATGATAAGGCTGTGGTATTGGTATTACTAGTACAGCACTATGTGGAGTATCAGTACACAGCAATAATTGTCCGTAGTGAATTTTGATAATAGGAACGTAAATGATATGGATTACCCACTGTCAGCAAGACTTTTACGCGTCAAGAGACAACACATCGGTGATGGTCCTTAGGAAACCGTCTGTAGAGCGGCGGGGAGTGTCACATAATCTATCAGTTCGGAAAAGTATTGTGGTATCAGGATAAAACTTGAAGACACGGATTAGGGAGGTCTCCGAGAAAAAGTTAAGAGGAATAAACGTATGGAATAAGTGTTTAAGCTTGAAGAGTTAAATACGTAGGGGTGCACTACGCGCTCATCTCTTGTCTACTAAAGAGTGCTGCGAATGAAAGATTTTTGGCGTGTTTGTGAGTGAATGTCGGGGTACCAAATGTGTAAAAGTTAGATATTAGCAAGATTCTCAAGTGGGGAGTTAAAGCCAAGTGTATATCTATTGTGTTGTTACAGAATTAAATGAACCCTTATATATACACTAAATAAGTTCTAAACGAAATTGGTAGAGAGAATTATACAAGTTGTTTCTTACACCAAGAGAGTCATCGCGTACTGGGTGAGTGGAATGGTTTATCTGTCAATAATTCTACTTTAATAGTAAATGATGCCAATAGAGCCCACAGAATCACCACGCGCCGAGAGATGAGAGCTTGGATTGCTATTGTAATCTCCACTGGTGTATTCCCACCACACCGCAATCCTTTTCCCACTCCCAATGAGCGCGTTCCGTCTGTGGCTCTTGAGTATTGACTTAAACCTAACTTTCTGAGAGTTTATCTAAATATTTATTAGATCGTCGGTCATTTTTTCATTACGACGTACATGATCATGGGCAATGCCAACTAACTGTTTGTGAATAACAGTCCGAAGCTAAGGTGAACCACATGGCAATTCAAGCTGATAAAACAGTATTTCTTGCACAATCGTAGAACATAACTACGTTAAAGGGTTCTCAGCTCCCAACATTTCAGACAGTTAAGCAGAAAAAAAATATATATTCATGGATTTAATGCCACAACAATACGAAATGTTTAGGGCAAGAATATTCAGTAAATCAGGTTATAGGCTACAGCAAAGCCAAAGTAGATTACTCCGGGCTAGGTAATGTAATACTAGCTAAGTATTAACAAGCGGTATACTAGGAATCTGATGACGTTTTGACCTGAGAGCAATGTTGCATTTAGATAAAGAATATAGTGGCCAATAGTCACAGAAAGACAGGTTAACAGGAGCAGTCGTTGACTGTGATATATTATACACGTATTAATTTTGTTCCTAGAATATTTCTTCGATATATCAGAAGGAATGTCCCATAGAGTTACAAGTAAAAATATACTCAAAATAGGATTAACAAGGTCATAGATGTTTCATATAAATAGATGCTAGTGCTAATATACAACAGAAACCGCCAAGTATATATAGTATATATATTTTTTTTTTACTATATAACAGTGCCCTCTTGTACTCACCTCCATGTAATTATTTGACTTTTGGGCCAACAAATACACGCAGTATTGAGATTTTGACTCCGAACGTCCTATATTTTGTGTAGCAAATAGTATGGAGTATTGGAAATGCATACTGAGTGTATAACATGATCGAGCCGGTATAGCGAAGGAGAATGACGTGAAGAGTCTATAGTTATACACCAAGATTAACTTATTTATATTGGACACTTTTGTGGTACTGATATCGGTATAGGAAACTCAGATAATTATAACTACTAACACACTCTTAAATCCTAAAAAATTATTGATCTATAAATCACAAAACATATAGATTTATTCCTTTCAGATAAGGTAATAATGTTCAAATGGTTTATAGTTTGTGAATAACACCGCGAGTAACAAGAAATATAAGTAAGATTTAAAAGATTTTTAAAGTTTAATAGACTCTAGGTATTTACACTGTTTCTATTATCACTCACTCTTAATATTGTTTTAGTCGAACCGTTACTTTAGAGTATCTAACTTAAGTGCGCTAACAGTCAGTGTCACTTAATTAATAATAGTTAATTATAAAATATTATAAGTAAAATTAAATGATTTGTATTCAACAAAGATTGAATTAGTTGACATGTATTATTCTATTGTCTTATATCTCTGTTCACTTCTTTTACTTAGAGTCGACAAGATATTTGTATGTTATAGTTTATATTATAATTAAGACAGACAAGATAGATTGTATTCTGTCTCTTTTAAAGAAGTACATAAAATGATTATATTTAACTTGCTCAACGATACCTTGGGACATTTGGATTTAAGGGTGTGTGGCTAAAGTGATGGACAGTTGTGCGATGATGAGCGTTCTAAACGCCAAAGGGTCGGGGGAATAAGAATACGATATAAGCTCTGTCCATAATTAAGTAACGCGAAAGCACTTGTATCAGGGGCAATTGACGACATATACAATTGCTATTCTGCCAGCAGTTCGTTACTGTTCTGTAGCTAAAAAAGGGTTTCGAGAGAGAGTGAATCCAAGTACTCCCCTGTTGCCTTTGAAAAAATACTAATATCAGCATGTAAAAAAATTAAGACTTAGCGAAATGGAAGAAGTCACAGGACATACTCTAGGTCAGGAACCAAAAAAAAATAAAAAGAGAGCGTGCACTTGCAGTTACGCTCCAGAGAATCAACTCAATTGATGTTGAATAAAGATAATCGTAGATTTCTCACGTATCTAAATCCGACTATCTTGAGGAAAGAAGCTCGATCTACAAGCACAGTCTAGATCTATAAACCACAAATATACAGCTGAGCCGCTAATATTGTATCCCAACGATTGACTCCATAGGACTTATGATGATCACAACTATTGAGACACATTTTTTTGCAAAGAAAAACTATTTGTTACACCTGACGGTACCTCAAGCAACTTAAAAAGCATAGTGTGACCTTGTAGTGAAAAGTATAGAACCAACATTCATCAAAGACCTGAGAAAATTGTCAGATCAGACTTATAAACCTACCAACTGAAAAAAAATTGTATGCTTCTATACTTTTTGTAGAAGTGAAACTCTACAATATATATATAAATAATTATACCTAGTATAATATATATATATACCTAGTTAGCGTATATCATATAGTATAGAAATAAAACATCGGTTTACTTAATTTAATTTATAGTAGTTACGGTTAGTTTTATTACGAAGTTTAAATCATTAACCAAATTCTTTATTATATTCTGTTTCATAGTTTTAATGTATATCCGGATATGGACACATTCGGTATCAAAATTGCAGTATGACCGATTGAAAAAAAACTTAGCAGCTGGGAAAGATTATATAAAATGACTAGTAATAATATTTTCATTTTCTATTCTTATGGATTATCTCATCATATTTTTTAAATTACTATCAGTTCATCTAATGGTTACTAGTGTTTATATTTACAGCCAATCTTATAGTTATCACTTAAGATATTATATATATATACTTGATGATATATATTAGTATACATATATGTTTGTGTTTTTTTTATAATTTAGTTTATGATTTTATTTATTACTGAGTGTAAAACAGTGATTAATACCTTAATATTAAACTCATAACCTCCGCAAATTAAAATAATATTTAAAAGTTCATTATACTGTTTAATTATAATTATATCTTTAATTTTTAATGTTTGATAGTCATTGCTAATAAATTATGTCTCACTCAATTTATTTCATTTACAGCCTCATATATCAGAGTAGGCTGCCTTAGTAAATTAGTACATATATAAATATCTGTTTTCATTACGAAACTCGTATAAAAGAAATTATTTCTTCGTACAGAATATAACATGTGATAACTAATAGTATTCCGTTGAGTTGTAATATTAACGAAAAGTTTAAATATATAGTATAATTTATAATAGGAAAAAATTAGAATTTGTTGCATGCTTATAGTGTTATTTGGTAGCTACACAGTATCAATCTTCTTGGCCATATATTCTAAATCGTTTGTATATGGGAGGTTAGTGCAAGAGAATTCGAGGTGGGGATGGTGCAACGCAAAATCTGAGTGTTAAGAATGGGTTGGCACGGTAATGGAGATGATTGGAGGGTGACCTAATCCAGAGTACACCTCTATGATAGTGGCGCGATCCGATTTGGTTCTATGATGTGGGAGCCATTCTGAGATGAGAGTTTGTGCAGTAGGAGATCTGGTAGAGAGATGTTGCAGGGTGTGTAAAATAGGGGGGCAATACGTAGAGCCGCGTTGGAAAAGAGTAAGGTATGGTTGTATGAGGAGATGGACCACCCTTTCCGGTCACGTGTGAGTTATGTTCAGATATGATGACTATGTCGTGTGAAAAAAGTAAGAAAGTTTTAAAATTAGTTTGATACGGGTATATGTTCGGATGAGAAGGGTGAGACGGCACGCATTGTTACAACTGAATGGAAGTAGATGAGTTGTGATGAAGGAGGTGGTACTGGGATGACATAATTTAATATCGTTGTGATGTAAAGGAGACTAAAGTCATGTTACGAGTGTAGCTTAGTGTACTGAGTGTTTTTTTACGAGTTGATGAGCTTGTATGGTATGTTACATCGTGTTATTATAATATGTAAGTAGCCATGACTAGGTCTGGGAGATAAAGAAGTATAGATCTAAGTTCAAGTGCTGTCAGTAATGGACAGATCTTAGGGGGTCGGCGTGTGAGGTGCGAGAAATATTGCTAAGAAGAGGAATGAACGTATTAGAATGAGTTGGTGTGGTTGTAGAAGAAATGGGTAATATTATAGTCACGAATGAAATGAAAAGTATGGCTTGAAATGGTTTTGTCATATGGAAAGGATGCATGATAGTCGGTTAGTTAAACGAATGTATAATGTGGCGAGTGTGCTCTGCGAAACACGACCGGCCCGGGAGAACCGAAAGAAAAAGCCAAAGTGGATCTGAGTCAGTAACGCAACGTTTGAAGGAGAGAAATCTGAGTGTGGTAGGAGGGTGCGGGTGAGGAAGAAAGGGGTCGTAATATCAGTGAAAAGTGAATGACAGGGGGGATTAGTGAGGCGGGCCTATGGGTTGGGGGACGGCCACACCCGCGAGTCTGGCCAACGCTGGATGACTCCTGACGATATAAAGACCTAAATGATCTAGCCATAGTGAGAGACGCATTCTCGATGATCCATTGAAGCTTATTAAGAGTGGCAATTATGTTCTGGAGTTGCGCATCGCAACGGTCCTTCGTGTCCAATCTATTACGGTACTTGAGGTGGCGGTAGAGACTGGGCTTTCTTTTCGGCTAATTGTGTCACTGGTCTCTTAGTCTACCTTGGTCTAGGTTTCTTTTCCGATAGCCGCGTACGGCCTGCACTGGCTCATTTATTTTCTTAAAGTTGACCCCATTTTCTTGGGAAAAATAATAAAGGAAAAGAAACTTTAAGTATTTTTAATAATATATGATATATAGGTATATATATATATATAGGGTATAATAGACTGCCGGATCAATATATTAAGATGTTTAATATATATAGTATATTTATAATATAGTTATATATATATATTATATGCTTAATAATATATATATTAACTTATAGATTTTCTGGGTTATAATAATAGTTATAGCTAAGTATTTGGAGCAGTCAATCTTGGATCCATACATATAGAAGGTGAGATAGAAGAACATTGTCGCAATTATATTGAGAGATATATTTGTGGGTGGGTGTCGACTGTAAAATATATTAAACTGACCAACGAAAAATTATAATGAGTGTATGGTCGAGGTGACTAATG
The DNA here is from genome assembly GCA_015478945.1 of Trachelipus rathkii. NCBI lineage: Eukaryota > Metazoa > Arthropoda > Malacostraca > Isopoda > Trachelipodidae > Trachelipus > Trachelipus rathkii. Next base: position 9,407 of record JABUQX010104021.1, read on the forward strand.
ATATGGTGTAAATTGGCAGCCTTATGTTTTACTGGTTGTCAAGAACCAATGTAAAAAGTACTTAAAACGAGATGTCCTAAAATATATTTGACGATGAAGTGCCTCATGACAGAGGAATAATCGATCAGGAGTGGAATGCGCTAATAAGGCGTTGCCTTGACATATCATAAATTTAAAGGCCTTTAATTACCATAACAATATACACTAAGGGGGTATGACTTCGAACTGTGAATGAATGAAGTACGTGTTATATAATGAAGATTATGATGTATGTCAATTACCAGAGTATAAAGTCTGATAGCAGACCATTGTAGGAAGTAGATGGTAAATCCAATAAATATCAGGATTAGAGGAACTAAGGAAGAGAGAGTATGGTTTTATTGATAGTGAAAATAACTGACGGGGTTATGACAGTAGGATAAGTGTAGGTATAAATACTGTCACCATTAGCCTCTGGACTTTACCAAGGTACTGTTCGGGGGTAGAATGCACAATAAAGGGAAAATAAGGGAAGCTGCCGAAATTTGGGTTTAGTGATGCGAGATCGAGACGAAAACCTAAGCTATGATACACTAGAGAGCTCAACACCTGGCAAGAAGCTGTGAAATAGGTGGACGAGGTATCTAGAAAGTACAAAATGGCAGGCATAGATGAGATAACCAGTAGAGAAAACGGACAATATAGTTGGGCATGATTATGCAAGAAGTAGTAGGGAAAGATAGATTGATAGTGAACATAAGAAGTGATATCATGGCTGTAGCTAAAGGGAATTAGTGATTTAGAGTTAATTGGCCGCGGTGGTATTCTATTGACGATCAAGGAAGACATGAGATGTAATTAGAATATATTTAGAAGAAATGATATATCGGTTAGTAGTAAAGATTTAGGACTGTAAGTTATATTTCATAACTAAGAATGGTTAATTGATATTCCCGTAGTATAGTTATGCTAAAAGGACGAAAAGGGATACCTATAAACGAGAGGCTATAATAAAATAATTAATATAGTTAAAACCATTCTGAGAGTAGCAGCTCATATGATAGTGAGTATAGTTAGAGGTGTAGATCTGAATTGCTGGGCAATATGTAATACGATGCAGAAGATAAAAGCAGAATAGGAAGCTGCAGAAATGAGTGAACTACTATTGAGACTCATTAGAGAGGAGTATATCGTTATGAGAGACAAGTAAGATGAGACGAGTGGATGATAGGAGAGTAACTGTAGTGGAAAGTTATAATATTAGGAACACTGGGTTTTGGAAATGCGTGGAGAGAAACAGTTAAGATGGTTTGGGATTTGTGATAAGAATGAGAGAAGGGGAGAGAGATATGATGGATTTGTGAGATCCGTATTGTATAGGTGTGATATGGGATGGCGTGGCGTCAGGATGCTGTAGCATGGAATGGATCCGGAGGGCAAGTCAATGAGATGGATTTCGGTGGGCAAGAGGCCCGTTAACATAGCGTGCAAGAGCGCAAGCAGACGGTAGAGGAGGGCGGACGTTTGAACAATTTGAAGAATAGAATCTTTATAGCAGATAAGATTCTGGACGGATGATAGTCATGCCTGGAGAGGAGACTCATGATCTGTCAACCTGCTATTTGAAAACACATCTGAGATGGATTGAGGTAAGTACATAGGAGAAAGATCAATAAAAAAAAAAAAAAAAAAAGTCACTGATTAATTATAAAAAAGTGATGATAATATAGTATCAATACTGGTGGATCTATCACAATTAGCCCTTACACTCATTATGAGAAATTATTTGGTTGTTTAGCATAATAAGTAATTTTTTTGCTGCTTATGATATAAAGATCTTGATATGATCCCATTAAAGATTATTTAAATAGTGACTCTGATATAGAGTATATATTTGACGTATTTATTAATTAGGTATATTTAACGTATCTTCCTCAGAGGATGCAGCGCATCTAGTCGTGTAACCCTCTAGTTTCTTGTTTTCTAAAGGAAGTGAATTCTTCCATAATATTGATTTGTTACGTAATAACTAGGAACTTTTTATTAGCAAGGGATGTCAATTTTGTTAGTTTTGTGTTTAATTTATAATGTGACTGATATAAAATCTATCTTTGAGTTAGTGCTCTAGTTTCGAAGGTTAGAATTTGTGATTTCTATCTCTTGATGTGATGTTGACGATCTTGAGTAAATGAAGGATATGATGTTGGTGACTCGCCTGAGGGAACTTCGCCGACCGTTGAGTGTTGGATTTTTCAACCCAGGTGGTAAGAGGATATATATCCTGAAGCCTATATGATGAAAGCCTGTTAGAGTTGGAGGTAACATATTGATCACTAGCTACCTAGCTACCCCAAAAAAATAAAGTATAGGTCATTAACAACAGACAACTTTTTATAATACAACTATCTGATCATTATTTTTATTATGAGAATATAATGATTTGTGAATATTATCATAGACTAATGACTAATAAACTTATATCTATATAGTATATTATAATATAGTATATAAGCTATTTTTTCTGTAATAAGTTAATTATAGAAGTACTATAATAAATAGATGATATAATATAATAGTAGTAATGAATATAATGAGTTAGAGTATGGAACCAGTATCTACATTAGTTACCACCGCATTTCTGCGGGACCGATCCGGCACGGCTTTATACTATGAATATGACACTGGCCAGCATTCCTCATCGCTCACTTAAGTCTGGCAGCACATCGCGCATTCCCTCACTTTAGCGGCACATCCGCCATCCTCTTTTGGACAAAATGGGATGTTGAGGATGTTTGTCCTGAATTTGATTAAATGCATAATAAAATAATATTATTTGTCATCATTAATATGGGAGTTTTCCGTAGGTCTTTTTACACTATGATTTCGTAATATATTATATACTATTATGATTATATATGAGAATATTGTATGACATAAATATAGTGATTAATTATTATATATCAAAATGTATATAAATATTGCTAGTATAATATACTACTATATGAGAGTTGCATACGTATAGCTGTTTTAAGATTAATCTCTTGTATAAGTGCTATATATATATATATTATATAACTGATGTGGTAATTGGTGGGTCCAGGTTAAATTCACACATACATGTGTGGTATAAAGTTTAGTTTCCAAAGTGGTTTTTGAAGATGGAAAATTGATTTTCTATACATTAGAATAAGTGAGGTACTGTCTGCTTATAAGGTTAAACTTGTATATTAAACTGATTATTTTGTTTTGTATATTTTTTTACCTTTGGTCAAGGGTTCTTCAGAGTTTTTCTTTCTGTTACAGTAGACCTATTCATGTTTCATAATTTATGACATTTAATTATAAGACAGTAAGTTTGAAAAGCTGTATCAAGAGTTTACAGAAGTTAATGAGGCGATGCTTGTACCAGAAGTGATAGGATTGAATGAGAGTAGTTCTAACACATCACTGATGTACCCACGAAGTTAGGAATACTTACTTACACATTAGGATAACAATCTCCCAGGTATGTAATCAGGTTTGAAATCCTAATTAACATCTACTAAATATGTAATACAGGGAAGTACTTCACTCATTCCCCTTTGTTACAGGTGACTTACCCAGATGTCGGTCACCTCCTTTGAGTTACCTGACTCGTCTCATCGTGAAAATTCTAAATAAGACCCTGCAATTGAGCAGTAAACTTTCTTTTCGGTTAGCGAGGGTGAGATCTATCTTTTATTTCAATATTTCAATAGCTCATTGTAATTAATAGATTAATATTCAAATATCTTAACATTCACTTAAATCACAAATCTAATTCCTGTAATCATTTTTACAGGGTCTTAATTTTTTATCTTAATTTTGGGTCTTGATCTTCACTCAAGACAGTTTTTGTTTTTGGGTCCTAGATTGGTCCCTAGAATCATTCTTATTTTTGGTTTTGATCTTCACTCAAGAGTTTTTATTTTGGTCTTGATCTTCACTCAAGACGGTCTTAATTTATGGTCGTATTTTGAGTTCCCAGATTGGCAAAACCCATCTTATATTTGGTTTGGGGTCTTCGTTATAGACCTCACCTCTAGAAAGATTCATATTAGTGTTGGATTTTATTTACCTCATAAACAACCACAAAAATTGTGAGACCCCGAAAAAGGATTGGAATTGGGTGAAGACGTTCAAGTACTGAACTACTGTAACTTAACAGTCCGAAACCAAACAGCACAAGTTGTCACCACAGCATTTCTCTATTGTATATTCGGAAAAATGACGTATAAAAAAGGTAGGAAGCATTTGTAATTTTTTTTATTAAATGGCATTTTTCTGTTATTATTTCATTCTTTCCCATGTTCCCTTCATGTCCTATTTTTATAAATTCTTCAAATTTTTTTTTATTTCAATTCTCTTCTTCCTTATTTTCCTTTCTTATCCTTTTTTGTTATCTTTGTCAATTTTTATTCTTATTAATTCATTATTTTCCTTTTTCTCCTATTCAATTAAAGACTGATTCTCCCATCTCTTATTTTTAAAGATAGGTAGATCGTTTAAGCATGCATTAGTGTGCAATTCTAACTAGTTTTAAAAAGTAAAATAAATAAATGAAAAGAAATAAATAAAAACCGAAAAGCAAATGAACAAATAAAATTCAAACTTTTCCTATTTTCAATTTAAAAAAGGAAAAATATAAAATTGTTATTAAATATCTTTTTCTTTAGAAAGTCTTACGATTCAAGAATCTTTCAAACAATTATTAATATATCTTTTTATCATTATCGTCCATCCTTATGTAGATAAACTAACCGAGAGTTTTTAGGGTTAAACACCAAACTCTAAGTTCCAAAATTCAGAACACTCCGTGAAAAGTTTATTCAATATTTTGTTTGAAAGGTTTAGGTAAATTTAATGCCAGATTCTAAAATTCAATTCACTGTTAAAATCATTTATTGAACTTTTCCCTACAATTAACAGAGGAACCAACAATTCGCATCACAATATCGTTGTCCGAAAATTAAATTCGTTGGTGCAGTCATTTAATGAATTTTTCTTTCCACCAAATTTAATTAATAGCAAATCGCAAATTCCAAATTTGGGCCAGCTTCTAAACCTTTTAATGGAAATTTTCCATAAAACGATGAAATTCGGGCGTAACAACCTTACGGTCGCTAACTTTTACTTATTAGTATGCAAATTTAGCTAATAAGTTTTCGTTGGAAATTTGATTTGAATAGTTTGACTATTTGTAATAGCCAAATCCATGTCAGTTCCCAACCAATTACAACTCATGTAGGAGTTTCTTTCCCCATGACAGTTTTATTCATTACCGACATGTATGGGTACATATCTTTATTAAAGAGTACACAAAATAGTTTTCATATGACCAACATGTGAAGTGGTATGTTTTTTAAATATTTAATATTTACATGACATTTAAATTTTTAATTTATAATAAGTTTAAAGTTTGGGGAAAAAGAAAGAAGAGAGGCAAGAAGGAATGAGGGAATAAAAATATAGAATAAAAAGATTTAAAATTAAAAATAAGGGAGGGATAAAAATGAACGAGAGAGAGAGAGAGAGAAAGAGAGAAAGAGAAAAGAGAGAGAGAGAGAGAGAGAGAGAGAGAGAGAGAGAGAGAGAGA
>JABUQX010104021.1:20000-25000 GCA_015478945.1 Trachelipus rathkii
TCATTTAATTTTTCCACTGCTCCTCTTAATGAATTTTATTAAGTCATGTCAATTTTTTCATACGTTCTTTGGAGAAGTTTTATTAATAATGAAAAAGTAAAATTTACCCGATAAAAGAGAAAATAAATTTATTCAATATGTATTTGGTGAAGTTCAATAAATTTTTAGTTCTTTACTTTTTATTTTTTTTTATTTTAAGTTTTTTAAACAATTTTATTTAGACAATTAAGATTTTTAAAAGTTTTTTAAACAATTTTATTTAGTCAATTAAGATTTATTACTATAAAATTCTTTCTATTTCTGATCAATACAACTTACTCGAGTAAGCTGTTACACGGCACCACTCACGCGCAGCGCGCACTTGGAGTGAGCGCTTCACCTTTTCCCTTAATAATATCTAATGAAAAAATAATTTAACTACAAGATAAAATAATACATACTGTTACATACTTCGGTAGTTAAATAATTTTCTACAGTATGTAACAACAGAACGTTACACGCAATACAACCACTTTGTAGTGTCATTTTGCCATAAATGCAAGTGATGCATTAATTTTGTCCGGGAGTTTGCCTAAATATATATATATATATATATATATATATATATATATATATATATATACTATATATATATATATAATATATATATATATATATATATATATAATATAATATATATATATATATATATTATATATATATATATATATATTATATATATATATATTTCCTTATATCTTTTTTACAAACCGTTAATATATGATATTTTTTTTTTCTTTTATTTCCCACATATATTCGAGTACATGATACCTAAACAATCTATTTAGTGGTACGATATGGTTCAAAAATATATATAGGACCTGTATTTACGTTTACGACTCCGTCAGTTTTATTTTTTTTTAACTAAAGGAATACCCAAGGGTAAACGCAAAGAATGGCAAGGAGTCGGGGTCTGCTCTGCTTCCGGGGAAACGACGGGTAGGACCATTTTCAACCTCCGGGAGTCTCCGGAACCCCGCTCTTTGGTATTTGGTGTCGCGGGGGTTGTTCCGCCGCCCCTCCCCTACGGGGTAAGGAAACCTCTGTCCCCCGTCGGCTCGAGCCCCCTAATATTTTTTAATTTTTTTTTATTTTTGTTTTACATTTTTGTAATAAGCTATATATGCTGATTCTCAAATATGTAATTGGTTTTTCTGTAAGTGTCATACTTTTCGAGATATTTCATATTTGATTTTTTTTTTTTTTTTTTTTTTTTTTTTTTTTTTTTTTTTTTTTTTTTTTTTTTTTTTTTTTTTTTATTTTTTGAAGTATTTTAATGATAATCCAAATATGTAATTGGGATTTTTCTGTAAGTATCGTACTTTTGAGATATTTTATTTTTGAAATTTTTTTATTTAAATGTGATTTTTAAAAAAAAATATTTAAAATATTTCGAACTTTTGAATCATCGCCGTCACCACTTAAATTCATTATTAGTATCTTATACTAGCAATATGTTAAAAAGAAAAAAACAAAAAAAAGAGAAATCAAAACTGACGGAGTCGTAAAACATAACAGGGCTATATTATATATATATATATATATATATATATATATATATATATATATATATATATATATATATATATATATATATATATATATATATATATATATATATATATATATATATATATATATATATACTATATATATATTATATATATATTATATATATATATATATATATATTAAATTATACTTTTCTTAAAAAAAGGAATGTTATTTTAAAAATATAATGCTTCACCTTTTTTAAAATAAATAAAATTTATTTTTTCATAGATTTTAAAAATTTAAACTAAAATATAGAATTTTAAACTAAAATTTTATGAGAAAGAGAAAAGCGTAAGGATTCATTGACACGAACCTTTTATTCATATGCTATAAACAAAATACCTACCACTTTTTCAATACTTCGTCTAATTAGATTTTCATTTATTCGGTTTTTGTAATATAGCACAGTGTATTATTGTTTTTGTTTCAAATTGGTTCCTGTAGGCAACCTGAACACTTGCATTTGGGAGGAATGCAGTGACACCACCTGTACATATTAAAATAAATTGACGTCACCCAGGTAGGACGTAAAGTTAGCATTATATGGTTTAAGGTTAACACTCTAGGTCTCGTCAGTAGCACCTTTCAAGAAAGATGCATCGGTTTTCTAGGGCATACGGCAGATACAGAAGGCTGACTAGCTTATTGCTGACGCCGAGTATTTATTATATTAGTAACAAATCATCTCAATTATGAAGTCACTTACGTCTGAGAAAGACAAATATAAAAGTAACGATAGAATAACTCACCTTATCTGTCCTCGACCAGCTCTAAACTTGTTCCCCTAGCTTTCTAGGCAAATGTTCTACTTCTCAGTAACGGAGCACTCATAATATATATTAATCATATAATTGTTTCATGAGCAAAATAAATAATTTATAATTTTAAATTTTAAAAATTCCTCTTATTTTCCATTTTTTTTTCAAAAACAATTTATATCTTATATATTTTTAACATTTAAGAACTACTTTATTTTCTGTAATTGAACTTCAAGTATTTACAAGCCATAAGCATAGAAAGTTTCTTTTAAATTTCCATTTTGTTCTTCGTCAATTTTTTTTATATTTTGCTTTATTTTATTTACCAAAGCAACAAAATTTTCAGTTCCAGAATTATTACATTTCCGCTTTGCTGAATTTATCTTTCTTTGCGATAATGAGGTTGTCATCCTTGGGCCAAAAGTAATGAGTTTCTTTGAATTTTTAATGCTTCTTTCATCTTTGCAATAATTTAGTTATTATTATTATTATTATTATTATTATTATTATTATTATTATTATTATTATTATTATTATTATTATTATTATTATTATTATTATTATTATTATTATTATTATTATTATTATTATTATTATTATTATTATTATTATTATTATTATTATTATTATTATTACTATTATTATTATTTTTATTATTTTTATTATTATTACTGCAATTACCCTGTTAGAAGGTTTATGAGCCGAAAAAAGTTCTGTTTGCTTTAAAGTAATATTGACAAGAGAGTATTTATTCCAAATGTTTTTCGACAACGTGATGTGTTTGTTTGTGTGTTGAAAGGATGTTTTAATATTGTTTTGTGGATACAGTATATGTATGATTCAATTTAAAAAGGGGACATTGAAATGTGGAAACAAGCTAGGGTGTTGTTGATAATATGCTTTTTTTATATAGTTGAAGGGCTGAGTTATCTTGCAATGAATGAAAGAAAGTATGAAAGAAAGGAAACGATGTACAAATTTCCAATGCTTGCTTGTTTAAAAATTAGCATTTCAAAACGGTTTCGGATGTTATTTGTATTAAAAAAGTCATAAATTTTGTCTTTTCTTTAAAAAAATTTTTTGTTATAATTATTTGAATATAATATCTTAATACATCTCCAAATATTAGAAAACCATTCGTAAAAATTTTACTTAAATACTTGATACACAAAAGGTTTTAAATCTTCAGTTAACTTTAAATAATTAAGGGGATTTTTTTTATAATGATTAGCGGGGGCAAAAAAATTTAAAGTGGATCCGCGAAACCACAAAAAAAATTAAAAAATTAAATGGAATCAGAAAAGGTAAGGGAACGCTGAAATAAAATAATAAATATTTCAAAAAGCATTAGTGGAGTGAATAATGTGAATGATTGCAATGAAATATTTATAATACAAAATGGTTCAATTTTAGAGGAGATATCGATATGGGTTCAGTAGAGAACATTGGTTCGTAAGACACACCAAGATGGTGAATACTGTGGTCAGTGTGTAGCACATTAGGTCATAGAAGTGTATAAGGACTGATCATTGATGTCATCATTGATTCATTTCAAGACAAAGCGAAGGATTAAGGTATATTTTATTGAAAACTCTATCATTTACACCTTTTAATAATGGGTGTATTTTGAAATGTACATTTTCTCTAAACTCTTTCCAATGCGCCAAATTTTGATGAAGTGGTTGCTGTTTCTCTCTTTTCAATTGCGATTTTCTGCAGAAATCTGTTCATTTCAATCCTTTTTTCATATAAATAAAGGCCTTATTAACTGCTTTCAATTTCTACTTTCACTTATGCCGATTTCTCAATTCTTCATTTTTCTACTCTGCCCATGTCAAATTTTCTCCCTCATTTACATCTAAAATTGCTTCTCGTCCTCAACTTCATTCATCTTTTGATAAATTAGATTGGATTTCCAGGAGAGGAAGTGAACTCTAAAATTTCTTCATCTCTGCAACCACAGAATTAATGAGCATTTTGGAGCTTCGTTTCTTCCAGTCACGTCTATTCTATGAAATCATTTGTAAGTAAATGTTTATTTCCGTTTTTGATTAAAAATGTAAAATAACCATACGTTTGAGAAAGTCAAAATGGGTCCAAGTTAAAGGAAGACATGCTTGAATACACAAAGTTTGAAAATATGAAATTCAAAGAGTAAAAGAAGGAAATGAAGAAAGAATATTGCAGATATTACTTGTTAATTATGTATAAAACTGAGCATAGCTATTACGTCTGGGATCATAGAGATGATAAGAGATGGAATGAATATGTATAAATAAATTAATCGTAGGAGTTCTCTTTAAAGCGGAGGTAAGCTATATATATATATATATATATATATATATATATATATATATATATATATATATATAAAATATATATATATATATATATATATATATATATATATATATATAATATATATACATATATATAATATATATATATATATATAATAATATATACATATATATATATATAATATATATTATATTATAAAAGTAGAAATATATATATATATATATATATATATATATATATATATATATATATATATATATATAATATATATATATATATATATAATATATATATATATATAAATATATTGCATATTCTCTAAATATAACGAGCTCTCATAGAAAAATA
>JABUQX010104022.1:0-29528 GCA_015478945.1 Trachelipus rathkii
TATCCCAGGAGACGCTCTGTTGTACTGTATACAAACAAAATCAAATGAGGAGTATCTAACATTAAGAAGACTTTGGGAACATGGAATTTTAGGCACAATTCTGAGTTGACGAACGATAACTTCTTCCCCCAACGTTGTCGATTGAGTTACCAGTACTATGCCTGCACATCTTGCAACCATAGCCTCTCCCCCACAGCGCATAGATCTGGTAAGGGAATGGCTCTCACTACTAACCGATGTTACACATCTTCATACATCACCCATCTGCTACTTTACAAGACTGTCCTTAAAAACCGAAACATTTCTCGAGCGCCGCGCACCTCCCTATAAATTAACTAGGTGCCACTCTTGCGGCATTATGATTCCTTTCCCAGAGCCTGTTGCAATCGTACTTTTGCCGTGCGCTGTCTTGAATGAGGGCGCAGCAGCTTCCACATATCTTTCCAGTGAGGCTGTCTCATCACTTGAAATCAATACTGGCTTTTTCTCTTTGCAGGTATTGCTAATGGGCCTCGAAATTTTCGAGAAGGGCTCGAAAGAGACGTGAGCTAGGTTTTACTATCCCGCGCCACTTTTTCGCCTTTTTCCCCGTGTACTCTTTGGCAGTGGGTGCAAAGTTCTTCACCCTATGGCATAGTTGATAGATTTCACCTGTTTCCCCTTACTTCTCTGGCATGAGGTCCCAGGTGTTGCCAATGTTCTTCTCACCATTGCTATATAGTTTCAGGTAATATATATTTTTCTACTTCTTATATACTTTCTTATCCAATCACCCATGTGTCCAAGCAGTGGGAGGATCTTATGATTAAATTCAATCGATGAATTGCATCATTGAATCTTGGACCTGGAATAAATAAGTACCCCCTTGTGTTGCATCTAATGCAAGACCTACCTCGTCAGAATCTCTGCAATACAGTGCGCTCCCCCAACCGTTCGTCTCAGCAGACAGTGTCCCCTTGCTGCTGAAGGGTTGCTTATTATGTCGTGTCAAAGGCCTTCGCCAAATCTAAAGTCTTTCAATCGTCATGCAACGCCTCTTTCGTTTCTCTCTTATTTCAAAATTCTCTTTGTGAGATCGGTAAGCTTGTTTTGGCAACTCCTTTTGGAGCGAGGTTTACCGCTTAAAGGAGTGGGTTTACATAAATAGTCCGAACAATTCTTAATTGTACCTGTTATAACAATCCTTGGGTTGAAATGTTGGATGAGATTTAGAAGTTCCTATCTTTTCGAGTTCGCCTGCCTGGCTTGTTTTATGTTTCTGAGCTGAGATGGTATCGAGCGATTTATCTGTGAATTGCACTTCATTCCGAAGCGATCGTGTTTTGAACTTGCGCCACATGCCCACAAAACCGCTACCAGCCGCTTCTAGCGATATTATAATTCTGTTTCCGCTTTAAGAACGAGATCTAAAATAAAAGTTGAGGCATGCATTTCTTTTTCTTTTTCATGCTAGATTTAAATTAAACACCAGCTCCAGAGCCAATATGAGATTAATGTCTCCAGTGTCGAATGAACAATAGTGTACGGTAGCTAATCAAGTACTTACTTTACTTACGTACTTGTTTTTCAAGTTCAAAAGCTTCTTGCTGTTCGGGCCCATAGAAGGGTACTTTTACGTTACTCTCTGTCCGTCAATATTGCTTTATAGTTCCGGAGATGATCGTTTAAGTGAGCAAGAGTACATTTATGGTAAATCTCTATAGCAAACAGGCGCTCTCCAATACGCTCTTGTAGGAGTCTTATAACCCTGATGAGAGTCTTTGAGTTTTATGGATCTGGAAGTCTCTCTCAATTTTAAACCCGCAGAAAAGGAGAATGACCTAGTAGTCCTCCTTTTCTATCATTTTGTTACGGGCGGTGGGACACTTACATTTCGATCCGCTTCATTTTCACATCGCTGCTTTTTTCCGAAATTGTAACTGCGAATCACACTTGGCTTTCCATTCTTCTTCCAATGGTTGTTCTTCCATAAATTGTTCTCTCCTGAGTAATACATATTACGTTCGTTCTCAGTAGAGCAAGATATCCAGTCTGCAAGCATCGTTTCCCGGAATATGCATTGGATCATTGTGTAACTCTTACGCCTCCGTCCATGAATGGCGAAGGCCATTAGCGAATCCTGAAGTTCATAACGAGGGACATAATTTCTCTAAAAGCAGAAGCGGGTTGCGTCTCTTCTGTCAAACATCTTCTCCCTTTCCTGCTTGTCGTTCATACCCCTCCTTAGGTCATCGAGGACAAGAACAACTGTTACCTAGAGAACTTAAATATATCTGTTAACTCACTGCAGGCGGGAACTCTGTTAAGATTGTTGTGCGAATTAAGGAGCTCTATGTCACACATATGCGTGAGTTTTGAGGATCCTTTTATTGGGTGTGACTAGTATGCATGCTGTTCTAGTTTGACTTAGAGATGATTCTTTTCTAATATACCGAATCCTCCACCCACTCCTCACCTTTGTTGAGTACCGGTGGGGAGTCTGTATGAGGCGCGTAACAATCTGACAGTCTACCTTGGAGAGTTACTTTAAATTTCATTAGCGACAGAGGATACTCATCATCTCTAAAGCTACTGCATAGCCTTGTATTCCATAAGAAGGTTCAATACACTTTCCAGCTTGATGGAGTCTGAGGAGCTGTTGCGCAATCATCTTCTTCGTTTAAAACTCCGAACTAGCTTTTCTTTTCATATGTTTTCTCGTAAACTTGCGCTGCAGAAGGCACTTAGACGAGGAGGCTAAATTAACTTGCGACAAAAGGAGTATCAAGAGTAAAAAGGGTTGCATATGTAAATAATTTGTTTGCAATGTCTGCGCCATGCCAGACATATTTAGTACACTCCAAATACATGTATATTTTGATCCTTCTTTTACAGATGCTATAACATCTCCAAATTAATATACACATTATTGAGAAAGATTTTTCCAGAGACTAAATGTAGGGCGTGTCAGGGGGTTCTGTATTCTGGCATCTTTAATGATGAGAAAGGTCAAATGAAGTATAATAGTGTTTTAGAATAACTTGTTCCTGAGTGAAAGTTTTTCAACATTCAATACACATTAAGTATATCTGAGTATCTGTGTCTATATCACTTAACATTCATGTTGCACATAGTCTTTGGTTTCCATTGGTGGAGAGATTGCACTAGGATTATTTTGGTGATTTTATGCCGTGTGTTTGGAATGCTTCTGTCTGTTGCGAGATAAATAGCAATGAGACGGCATTGCAGGTAATGCAGTATCTAGCACAATAGAAACAGAGTTGTGAGTATGTGTTGCTCAGAGTCGTAATATTTGGCTTCGTTTAAAGAAATTTTTTTCCCGATAATATTGCAGAAGCTATTTGCTTCTATAAACCTAGTCAAATAGCGAGTAGTTCTATACTAATTTAAAATTGTTCAGCACATCAAATAAAACTACATGTTTGAATTTGTAGAATGTCTATCCCTTAGTTTGATGGAATCATTGTCTTCCCGTATGATACTTAAAGTCTTTATAGGCGCCTCCTGTTTATTAAGGGATCTCTTTATACAAACTTTGGTTTCTAATTCTAAGTTAAGGAGAACTTTCATATTAGATAAAGTAACGTGATTTTATCCCAGTCGTCTAAGAAGTAAGCGTCTTTAATTGTTAAGCTATAAGTGTTAATCAAGAGTCTATATCCCGGTTCTAAAAGAATAGGCAGGGCCAATTAATCGGTGAGTAGACTTCCTGTCGATCAGTATGTATGTTTTGTATTTATTTTAAAAGAAAGACAAAGTTATTCCTGATTGTGTTTTGAGAACTCTTGTGTTTATCGGTTTCATTTATAAAGATAGATGACTTTGCGTGATGGTGAGAAGTGAATGAGATCTACTAGTAGTGTGTGGTCCCCTGAGTAGCGAAGATTGGAAAATCATGTGCTTTGAAAAATATTGTAGGGTTGTGTTTTACCATTTTGTTATGTGGTGTGTGTATTGAAAATCTTTCTCTGAATTGAATCTATTAAGAAGTTTGAATATGAATCGTTACTTGCGTTGCATTCTTGAAAGAAGGATGTGTTGCACTTGAGGAAAGAGAGAAGTGTTTTGTGATTAAAAGTGAGATCTTTCATCATTAAGTGACAGAGTTCTATTGTTATGGTAACGTGCTGGTACGAGAGGGCAATAACAGATATTCTCAGAACAATTTCAAGAACTGTGAGATCTAATATCATACGGAATTTCTATAACGTTGCCTTCCACAGAAGGACTCCAAATAGTATCTTCTGCAAATCTTCTATTGAGAGAGTAAGAGGAGTGCCCTGAACAAGATTATCATTACGTAATAGTCTTGGCATGCTAGATGAGGAAGAAGATATCGTATATTACGTGAAATTTTGGAGGAGCAAGATTCATAGGTCCTTTAATCAATTCAATGAACGGAATTTGAGAATCCTCTTAATGTGAACATTGGTACAACATATCAGAACAAGAGCGAATAATGCTAAAACCTATTTAGAGGTATGTGTCTGAAAATTAAGGCTTACTACAGCCAGCACTGATCATCATTCAAAATCGTAGCCCTATCAGATAAATTGGAAGCAAATACTACCCTATGTCTGAATGTCCTAACTTTATCTACTTACTATCATCTTAGCCTATTAACTTCCTTGCTTTCTTCCTATAAGAGTTGAAAGTGCGCTTTCCAAACTCTTCTTCATCATACCAATACATTGACGCAGGCCGGTCCCATACACTATGCTAGCTTGCTTATGGTTGCTATTAGAGATGCAGTTAGTTTGCATTACCTTCTCGTTTACGTTTGCATGTCCTGCTGACCTCGCACCACAGGACTGACGTGAGCCATCTACCTCACCTTTCCAATGCTCTCTATGCGCCTGAATAGTATATCTATATACAGAAATGGCCTTTGGTTGAACACGATGGCATGGTGCAACCAGATATCATCATCCAAACTTTCACCATTGTGTACTTACTTTTCTCATTCTTTTTATCGCTGCATACTGCTGTATACTGATCAACCAGATCGTATCTACATATATCTTTCTCATCTGACTTTCTTTGAGATCATGTTTTCATTTGTGAAAGCTTTGGTGGATTTCCCATCTTCTCATCTCATCTCACTCTTAACTGTTTCTTTTATACGACTTGTCATTTGAACCTCTGTTATAACTTTTAGTTATTTTGTAAAGAAATATTAGTTATTAATCTTTTAAAATATCATTCATATAAATTATAATTAAAATTAAAATAACAACAAATCCGTGCTCCTAAATATTCTTAATTTTACACAACAAAATGTAACAACTTTTTTTTAAATACCTTTTTAAATATTTTTTGACCCCAATGGTCAAACGAGTAGCAGTTTAAACCAAATTACCACTGATCACTAAACTGTACTGAGATTCATTAGCTGGATGCAACTCTAGAAAAAAATACATTTTTTCTTATTATACATTATCGCTTAAAAATTTTATCAGATCGCCCAGATCTCAGTGTGATTTCATCTCAGATAGTCCTCATACAATTCACTCTATCTCCCTGAACTTCAGAACCTGAAATAGAAGCAAGAAATACATGTGCATCCTCATCACGCTTCGACGGGCGTCGATTGATGTTCAAGTGTGACGCAGCATGGTTCTCTTTGAGCACTACTTAAATTACGACGACATTTAACAATTATACAAAGTGTAGTTCTTTATCTCCCACTTATCATCCAGGGCGGCGATTTTCTCTCCAACTGTCTTCCCTACCTCCTCATGAAAAAACAATCTTTCATCTGTTCTTTCATCGGTAAAGTTCATCAACTTCATCCATAGATATAAAGATTTTGTTGTCTGCGATGCAATCATGTTCAATCCTGGACTTCGTCCGTCGTATTTCGCTGGAGGGTCTCGCCTTCTGCGAAAGAGTTCGCTTATTTCACATCATGCACACATTGTATTTATGTTTGAGGTTTCTGCTATAGTCTTGCTGCGTCTGGTTTGGGGGGTTTCATCACCTGTAAGATTTTTCAAACATGCCTGTAAACCATCCATCTGTTATCATCTCCACTTTTTTATTATCAGCTTAAATCGTCTGCTCTTCAGTGATCATAATTCCGTATTTTTGGATTTCCGATTCAGAGTGCTCTGGAACAGTTTTGGTTCGTTTGGTGTTACCGCGCCGCCTGCAGTTTGTCCTTTTGATCGCTTTTTTGTTTTTGCGTTTACACATGCCGCTCGCATTGCTAGAGATCACATAAGGACAAAATGGTATGTATCGGCCCGGATCTCTTCCAATCGGTAGCGATTTGGCTTATGCGCTGGATTTGTCTAGTTCCGAATACAGCGCTGTGGCTTATGCATCTTGTGTGAAAAGGTCTTTTGTGATACTGTTGTGAGCGGGCTGAAATTTTTGCGGCCCGAGAACAAAGTCTGAGTTTGAGTCAAAAGGACCAGACCTTGTTTCGAAATGATGTTTGGCCTGAGAATAACCATTTTGATTGTAGAACCGACCCTCATACCTCTGTAAAATTCTGAAATTTGTTTTTCCGTGAAGTCTAGGTTAGGTATATAGAACTTTTTAGAAATCACGCCGAACTATCTCAGAATTTTTCGAGGCTAATGTACCAGATGTTTATAACAATGCAGGGCTGTATGAAGCTTTCATCTTGGTTGGAAAGCGCTCACCAAAATAGATAAGAGTATTCATAAAGATTTCTGTGTCAGCTTACTAGCTTCTTGTAAAGAAGCCAACACCACTTAAGTGGCCATTACTCAGGCACCCCATTCACAACTTCCTCACACGCAAACCATGCTCAAGGATAGAAGTGGTTATACAGCGGAAAACAATTAGCGCACTATTTGCATGAAATCGTCACAGTTGTGGGCGACATCTCAAAAATGTTCGGTTTGCATCACAAATTGCTCTCACCTTCGAATCAGGATGCTCTGCTCACCGTTTAATGCCTCGAGCAAGTGGCTTGCCTCACGAGACACAGTGCTTGAGTTGAATGTTCTCACGAGCATTAATTTGCCCAGTTAGATATAAGGAGGCGTACCCTTTCCATGCTCGCCATTGACTACGCGGCTCCTTTTTTGAGATTATCGCCATTTCCAGTCTCGTAACTTGTCGATGGTGCTGACTTAGCTGGGCGCGGTGAGTTGGCGAGCGCCAGCTATTTTCGACCGATTATTTTGCTGGCTGCAGAATCCTGGCATCTTCGTTGGTTCATGTGTAGCTATCTTTATGTAATGTACATCATGAAAATTCTTATCCCCTCAAAATTTTTACTGTACCCCAAAGAAATTGGAGGCTATTATTATTAAAAATGTAATTTTCTATAGACAGGGTGAATAAAAGTGTATTTGCAATAATTTTATACTAAGCGAATATTTGTTCCCTTTCTAAAATAAATTATGATCTATTGGTGACTGATTAAGTGCTTACCTGAGATGATGCAGAGACAGCTCTTCGTGAATTTGATATTCTTCTAGGCAACTTGCAGCGTATGATGTTACTGCTTGAGCTGCAGTAATGAAATCTTGTAATTTCTGTTCGCCATCTTCACACTGTAGCTTTGCTAGGAGTGTTGGATACTAAGACCTTGTTGTTAAATGTCACTGATCGCTTCTGGTTAATGTGTCTATTATTGTTTCATGTATCCGATACCCCAACCCTCGGTGCCTAAAATCACAAAAAGTGAGTTAATCAATAAAAAATCAATTTTATAAAATACAATTAGTTTGAAGTTCTTATGTATGAACGTAACATAAAAATAAGCATCGATAGTCACAGATTAAATACAAACAAAAATACACATGTCGGCAAGTATTCTAACAAATTTCCTGATTTTCAAGAAAAAAATCACCACTCAAAAATACTCGTATGAAAAACCAAACTCAATACGAAGTGTATCAAGAGAACATAAATTTTCAAAGAACACATTCAGTTACAAAAATGTCTTAACAGGATGGATGGTACAAAAAACAAAATATAACTATTACTATAAGGTTAGACATTAACTAATAGACCAGAGATAGGCGGTCCCTTTAAAACGCTGCGTTTCCCCAAAATTTTAAAATTAAGTATCCATAACCCCACTTGGAAATTATGTTTATACCCCATAAACAAATTCTGTCCAGCCCAATCCCCTCACTTACGACATTATGGCATGCATAATGTACCCACAAACACACATGGGTACTTCTTCATAAACAAAACGCTATATCTACCGCCACTTACCACAATTAATTCCCTCCAGACCTGATAACCCACTTTCACAGCACTACCTCCATGACACATTTTCCCTATACAAGTAACTCGCAAAACGGACACTCTTCAAACCAAATATCACTCTCCTGCGCCATAAACACTCCTATAATAACTTACCTTTCAAAACTCGAAACACTGTTGGCTACAACAAAAAAATTAATACCAAGACCCCCAAAATAAAAAACCCAAAAATCCTGTATTTATTTTGTTCCAAAGGTCAACTAAAAATGTGATGCCAAAAATACTTAATGAATTAGTGCCTTTAAACAATAATATGTAATTTGATGAAACAGTTGCGAACCTGAGATGTGCATACACTCTTTGAAACTAGACTGGCAGACAGAGTTGCTATTTCTGAGAGAGCTATCCATTAATGAAATTTCTTGAAGTGTTCTGGGTCGCGCACTTACACAGTAAGCTTTTGACTGTGAAGTTGGAAAGGACTCGTAAAATGCCAATACGGACACTTGTTTTATCTTTATCTTCCAGACCAACACTCGGTGCCTAAATCCATAATATCAATATCCAATAAAAAATCAATTAAAATCAACATTAAACCATATACTATGATTACAATACACATAAAAACATAAAATAGATGTACAAAAAGGCTACAAACAAACAACACCTGTGGCAAGGTTTTCAATAAAGCTCTTCATCAACATTTTTCAAGAGAAAATATAACTACACTCAAAACACTCGTATCGAAAAAACCAACTCATACGAATGTATCAAAGAACACTAAAATTTCAAAGAAAACATAGACTAAAACTCTGTAAACATATGAGAGCGCTAACAACAACAACAACATATTTAACATCTAATATTAAGGTTTAGACATTAACTACATAGGCACCAGTAATAGCCGGGTCCTTTAAAGTACGCTGTCCCAAAAAATTTAATATTAATACATAACCTGTAAAGAAAACCTTAAAAATAATTTAAATGATGATTTTAATAAAAACAAAATAACAACTCATAAAAATGTATCAAAAGGTAAATTTTCAGAAACCACATAAAATTTTATAAAGAAAAACTAACAAACCTCCTGCAAATACATATAAACAACTTTACCATTCATTAAACCTTGTAAATACGCCATTAAATGATTAAGCACTGATTCAAAATAAAAATACCAAAAACCTGAAATTTTTACTTTTACGTTCATTTCAAAAGCCAAATATTCTTACCATCATTGCAATGTACACACTACGATACAAAACTCAAGCTAACCAATTTTTTTTTCCAAAGTAATAGTATTTTTTTTTCAACCTGTTACAAATTTATTGAAGTTTTTGTTAACTATGTTTTTTTCTTACAAAAACTTACGACTTATCTTTTACTCCAAACCTTTAAAAAAAACCTATTACAGTTTATTGTTCACAATCTTGCTTATTTTACATAGATACTATGAAAGAGATTTTTAAATTTTACTCCAACCCTTTTAAACACTGACTGCAGTTTTGCTTACACTGTTTGGGTATCTTACAAAACTAGAAGATATTCTAACTTTACTCCAACCTTTTAATAAAAACTTATTCGCCAGCTTTTGTTACATGTTGGACTTACAACAACTAAAAGATTCTAATTTACTCCAACCTCTTTAAAACATTTTAAGGTTAAAAATTACTTTAGGAAAGAAAAAAATTTTCATGACTTAAATCCTTTAATTCCTTAACACATTGACTGCCATGTCAGTTACGCGACTTGCCCGTTGAATCTCTTCCAAAAACTTTTTTTGATGTTTATTTATTTATGGAAAATTAACATAAAAGAAAATAATAATTTGCATTATATAGTTATTGCTCTAGCAAATTTTTCAGTCCGTGGCAAAAAATAGCAATAATATATACATTCAACAATAAATAATAATACAGCTTTGATTTTGCCTTAATAACCCTGACAATATAAAGCAAGGAAATGGCTCCCCAATAAACATTAGCAAAATTATCTCTAGCGCTTTCCTCAAGAACTCGTTTGTGTTATATTTTCCCAAAAAGGTCATTTTTACAAAATTAATTGCATCAGATTTAAAAAATGTAATATGTTACTTGTGTGACAATTAGTCATTTGATACCTTCTTGATTAAGGTTCGCAAAATAAGGTCGTTCTACTTGCAAATCAACTTTGATAAACTTATTTCACCAGTAGCGAAAAGAAATATCAAAAATTATTGTTATTTAACCTACCCAATTAAACAAATGTTTATATTGCTCTATATGATGAGATAACGTCTTCTGAACATCGTTTTGCTTCATCAAAATGCTATCGGAAAGATATAATTGAAACATCTTTGCAAATATATATAAAAAAATTTTAAAACAGTTCTTAACATAACATAGGATAGATTTATCGAAATTCCAAATTTTGGGCTTTAATTTACTGCCCCTATGTATATGATTTATAAAGTAAATTAGATCCT
Source organism: Trachelipus rathkii (assembly GCA_015478945.1). Classification (NCBI taxonomy): domain Eukaryota; kingdom Metazoa; phylum Arthropoda; class Malacostraca; order Isopoda; family Trachelipodidae; genus Trachelipus; species Trachelipus rathkii. The sequence continues at coordinate 10,658 of JABUQX010104022.1, forward strand.
AGTATGATACTAACGATTCCTAATCCTAACGGTAGTAAAAAATATATAAAAATCCAAAGAAAAATAATAAATGCGCTAACTTACCCAGCTTCAAAATTCTGAAGAAGTGGGGTCGAGCGCACTTCTTATCAATGCTCTTGCAATAAAATCAAAATATGCTAAAAGAGTTAAGCCCGGTCGAAAGAGAATGGGCGAGGGGCAAGCAGGTGTATCCCGTTTAGGGGTGTCTCAAATGAGTGCAACGCCTTACCGTGGAAAACCGGATTAATTATATGAAAGGATTTCCGTGAAAATAAATTCATAGAAATAGAAAAAAGGACATTTACATAGAGATTCAGAAAAAATAGATAAAAATCTGTCAAAACATTTTAATATAATGTTACATAAGGATATAATAATTATATAAACTGTCGTTACCTCCTAACATAACTTCCTGTAACAACTTTTAATCAGAGAAAATAAGGAGAGAGCGGGACGGAGTAAAGTCTGCGCGATCGGTTTTTTTAGACATTCCAGAAATTTTCAATAAATTAATTTATCTAATGCGAATATTTATGTTAGCAGAGAAAAACTTATTTTGTTTTGAAACGAAAGAAAAAAATAACAGATGAGAAGAAATCCGCTGGCTTTTTTCTGTTTGTCTTAATTAACGAAGAGAAACCTTTCAGTAGAACTTTATACATATATAATATATATATATATTCATTATAGTTTATCATATAATATATATATATATATAATAGATATAGTACGATATATACATTTATATACTATATATATTCATATTTATATGTAATTTAATTTATTATTCTTATTTTATCATCTGATGTTTTACACTTCAAATTTATGCCAAGATTCTTATTAGGTATTTGTTCAATAATTGCCAAAATTCGACTATGTTACGATGACAGTATTGCAGAAAGATATCCAATGCCAATTCGCTGCATATTGATTAATCGCTCCCATCATAATATTATATACTAATCATTATTATCACTATACTTATTATCATAGTATATATATAAGAATTCATGTCACTATATATCAATATTATTATAACTAGTAAGGCATAGTAATGTATTAAAACTTACTTTACTTTAAAAATATATTATATATATATCGTTTATATAAATATATATATAGTTTAAAATTACATTATGCATGATAATATAAACTCTCGAAAAATATTCTTGTTGCATAATAATTTAGATCAATTACCCAACTATTTCTAAAACGCAGTCCAATACCGCATGATTAGAGTCGCCGTATGACAATTGTATAAATAAGATAGCTAAAAACGCGTTGCAGCGTGGACTCGTCAACAACAATGCATTAAAAGCTCGCCTCACCAATGGTTTAGTCCATATAAAATTCATGGAGCAGATAGCACGTATTTTGTCTGCCAGGACCCACAACGTCTATTAGATTTGCCTTTGGCCAATTTGTTCCAAAAATTTCTTACATAAAGTATGATTCGGTGGTGTGAACAGACGGTGTCCTACTTTCACTCAACCTTTGGTCCAATCTACATGTTCCGTACTCGCTATATAGCCATCTGTGGTTGTTGAATTCGCGTAATGATATCGATCTATTATAAACAGTAATGACTGCGTTTAAATTTCCGGTGGTTATAACGAGAAAGTCTATTTACACAATACTAATGGACACTTTCCCACGTCGACAGTTATCTTGCTTAACCGCGTTCCGAGCTTAGCGTGGTCGTAATCAGGAACCTAACACCGCCCTAGTATTTTAATAATATCACTTTTTGTGTAATTAAATAGACACAGAGTTTGCTAGTATTATTAAATCTTAGTCCAATATATATTTCTCGCTACCGTCAAGATCCCCCGAATTCCTGCAATGTTGCTACGTTCCATCATGTTTCATCTTCCCAGAAATTTTGCCGCCTGATTACACGCTCATTGGCTCATGAGCTTACTCAGTATCTCTATATGACCCCTTAATTACCAAGTCGGTAAATTTTTAAGAACATTTTTTAAAGGGCTTCACTCTTATTAAAATCTATAAGCCTAGCAGTTAGGCCTTTCATAATCCCATTAGGTTATATGGCCTACTTGGGGGGCGCTCAAATCCATCTATAAGCGTGATAGGTCCTATTGGGGACTTCCATTCAAATGATCTATTAGGTTAGGGCTACCTGGGGCCTTACATAGTCCATTAGGTTAGGTAACTTGGCCATAATGTGATTTACTACTAGTACTACTTTATATATATATCCGTTACTAATATAATATAAAATATATAATATACTATATACCTATATCTATACTATCTATACTAATAATTATATAATCAATATATTATAATATCATGTCATGTAACAAAAGTTAGCCTCGACGTAACTCAAATGTATTGCATAATCGCCAACGTAGAGTATACTTCAGTATATGAGAATTATATTAGGAGTATACGATTATATAGAATTATATCACTATAATATATATATATATATGTAGGCTACTATATTATTTTCCTGTATAAAACTATAACTCTATATATACTAATATAACTATATTATTTATCATAATATATATCAGTACAGTTTTGTCAAGTACCACAGCTACTCTTGTAAACTTTTCCCCAAGTACCAGATACCTCTAAATCTGTGCTTCAATACCAAGATTACATGAGTATCAGTACAAGACCTTTATGCAAACCCATAATATAAGCTACTATATTATATTAGATCTATTTATATATCCTACTCTATATACAATTAAATCATTATATTAAGCATTATACCATATTCACTATAGATCACCACCTCTCTCCCCCATAACTGGGGCTAACGTGTCGATATCATGCACGATCACATTGCACGGAAACACTAATGTTCTGTAGAAGAATATGCAGAGCCAAATCGAAAGAGATTAACAAAGCCCAGTATCCTACAACACCCTTAGTATACCTTTTAGTGCAGAAACCGTACCGTCAGGGCTGCAGAAAGTTCAACCCTAGAGGCTTCATGGACCACGACGGACCCCTCCCTATGGCATCTCGTTAATGTGGGGGATCATCTTCCTGGCCCATGTGAGCTAACAAACCGTACAATCAGGCAATCCTGCTCCGATTCCACTTTTCCATCTTCATGCACCCCCTCTCTTCTATCTGCTCCCGCCCTCTGCCACTAAACACATTTCTTCCTCTAGGCACACTTCTTTTACTGACTCAATTAGGGAGTACCACTAGTATCCCCGTATCGGCAATATCGGACCCCACTTTCTGTGTATCATCAGTACGTGATCTGGTTAGATCATGTCCACTACCTCTTACTTTTTGGCCGGCTAAGCAGTTATGGCCGATAACTTTTAGGATTTTAATAAAATAAAACTACGGTTCCGACCTGTATATAAACGAAGAGTCACTTCATAAATACCTGGGGAAATCGCTATACAGCTACGCCTGGAACCGTACCCGAAGATGGTATCTCTCGCACGACTCCTGCAACCAGTTCTAGCTTCATATGCATTTTAAATAGCTATACTCCAATACCCCGGAACCCTTATCTGTTCGCACCGTCCGTAGCGGGACACAAACAACACAAACTTAATCGACACGCATCACAGAGGAACAGCCCCGCTATCACTTCCCCTGGCACTTACAACTGATAGTGACAATGTCCGCTTCGTTCGCTGCCACAATACACGCCTCAACACGTGAAGAAGAAGAGCGCGCCTTCATTCTTATGTTGGACTTATGTCATTACGTCAATGCCCGAAATTGCTTGACAACCTTCATTCACCTCTCCAAGGGAAATCCACGACCAATGTGATGTTATCTCACCGGCATTAAGAACACTGGACAAGAGCCGACAAGCGTCATCAAGGACGCTTCACTTGCACCAAGCAACTCGACATTCAAACTTACTCCAACTTCACGCTGGTAAAAGAATCGTGAGCATGGCAGTCATCTCTACGAAAAACAGAGATGCTTGGCCCTACAGAAGGAAAATCTTCTTCGATGTACCCAGTGGCAGAGAAAAGGCCAAGGTTCTCCCATTCATCATTCAGTTCTTGCAAGCAAATATTTATCTAGCCCCCTCCCGACCCTCATCAAGTCCTCGAGATCCCGAATGCGATCCATATTTCCTTAGATGCCGTGGTCAGTGGTGCGGAATGGTAAACTAGATGTCTACCTGTCCGAAATTCCTGTCTCGACCCGAATTATTAATCATTTTTGCTGTCTTCTCTGTCCGATGTCCTACCTCCCAGAATTTGGCCTTAGACATTCAGCCCTGATCTATCCTTCCGATACTGCTGTGAAAAACAATTTCGTTCTTGGAAGGCATTGTGATCCTTATACATAACCCCATAGCCGTTCATTCTTCTAACAAAGTCGTTTTTAAATCATAGTACGTGTTTTTTTTCTTTTTTACTGTGAGGCATTCATTACCATCAGATTTGCCTCATTTGCTCGGCTCCAATCGAGCATGCCTTTGGCTTGCCAATCACTCCACTATCCCTTTACATCTCCGTTCTGCTCCGATGCGTCATGTTTGAGTGGTAGTGTCTTCCGAGTATACACCATGCGCACTCTCATTCTGACAATGGCCCTAGTCTTTTTTTTTTTGTTTTGTTTTCTCTCTTTTGTTTTTTTTTTTTTTTCTGCGCTTCATCCCGAAGAACACTGTTTGATTGGTTCTATTGCCTTGACTGGGACAGTCTCGATAGGTCCATTTCGCTTCTTACTGGCTTTTTCTATTCTTCGAACGTACTTTCGCTTTGCACGGAGGCGCCGAGCTCGTGCACCACGTCATCTCTTTAGTACTTCGTTCCAACATAAGCAACGGTAATATCACATTGCGATTGTCGTGTAACCTTAGCCCATCTCTATTGGTTTGTCTTCTCCTAGACCTCTGGTCGAGGCACCGATTGCGCTGTCGTTCTCACTAAATCTTTTTTGTGCGTTCACAAACTCGACGCCAAATTCCAGCTTCCTATTGTCCGACTTCGTAGCAGCTTCGTGATTTGGTCTCTATATTAGCTTTGACTGCGACATCTCATAGCCATGTGGCTTCTACGCTGTCTCTATTCTAAGCCTCTTAAATCTCACCATACTCTATTACATACCTACAGTATTTTTAAAATATGAAGCTTACTCAAATACCTCAACACTTAAGCACTATAATTATATAATACCAAGGAGTACACAGTCCCATCTCTTTCCAAACTCCGCTAGGTAAGCACCTGTGAGCACGTACACACTAATAAAGATGACTCGCTTGAATACTTATCATGTCACGTATATCTGTACGTAACATTAATATCTGATCCCCCAGCCTTATAATAACCTTCGAGATACACTGATCTCGCCAGCTGAACCTATAAGTTAGCCTTTTATATATTCTCTATCTATTTATTTATTTTTATTTTTTTTGTTTTTGGCCAGTATAGTTTTGGGGTATTTAGTGCCATAGCTAGTGTTTGAGTTGTGTGTGTGTTGCGTACGTATCAGATTGCAATAAAACATTATATCTTCTGATGGCCTGCCTTGATTCTGCGCTTCACTGATCGCCAAACTCTTTTTTTTTTTTTTTTCTGAAGATAAATTGTCCTCAACGACTCACTTCTCTTTCTTCTTGTAATCACTTAGGATATTTTCGCTATTTGGAGGTCCTCTGTTCTAGAAGCAATACAACTTCCTCTTTACTATCATATTGACTTCCAGTATATCTTCTTTCCCTGTGTCGTATTAGATCGCATGGCTATTGGCTTATCTTACCTGGCTTGTTCGTTTCTGTGTTATGTTATTATTTTTTGTTTTTTGTGTTTGCTTGTATTTCTTTTTGTATTTTTTCTTGTTGGTAGTTTATTTTCATCTTTATGTACTGTTTTTTTGTTTGGGAAAGTGTTTTGTGAATAAATACAAACGCTTTTACGGAAATGGAATTTAAGTCCAAATTTATAGAATTAATGGTTTTTACAAATCTGCCATTCACAATTTTAATAAAATCTTTCATCAATAACTTTGTTTATAGAGATGTATTAACTACCATACTATATAACACATTATGTATAGAATACTATATATACTATATAGTATAGTACATATATAATATAGTATATATATATATATTATATATAGTTCATATAAATTATATACTATTATATTATAATTACTAAACTTTACCTACTTAGTTATCACATATTCTTCTTTATCGTTACCTAATGATATTTAGTTGTTTGTTTATGTTGGTGATTCAATATACTATCTAATATAGATATATATTATTCCAGAATATAAGTAGATTGCTTTGAGGATATGAAAAGATTTTCAAGAACGTATCGTGTGTCCGCACTACGAAACAATTCAATTACATAGCCTTTGCACGAATTTTTTTCCGATGATACAGAAAAATACGGGATAATTCGAAATGTGCTTCTCCCGTTTCTGTTGCATTTGTGCTTGTTGAAATTATTTAAGAAGTACCTCGGTTGCGGTTTTCTATGTACAACATCTTAGACGGCGCAAACAATCGCGCAGAAAGAATCATGGCTCCTCACACCAGAATGTAGAGTAATTCCTTACTGATGTTAACGGTCGCCATTTCTCACCCCACTCGTCCGACATGGTCACTCATATTCTTTAAGCGCGGCTCTTCTGTCGCGCGTTAAAAATGCTCAAAAACATAACCAACCTATGACCCTGGGCGCGTCGTGTGGCCGGTATCGTTGTCTGATTTAGTATGTGAGATGTTTTTCAGTGTGGTGCTAGTTAAAATTACTTTAAATCCAAATTCCTTAGGAACACTCGAGTAAACTCTTTCACTCTATTGATCAAAGTACTTTGTCCAATATATAACCATTTGTTATTTTTTTCTTCAGTAGTTCTTGTTATTCTAAAATAGAAATGGAAAGGAACTCAATCCGAAAGAACTGTACATAATTTTTTTTATGTGATCCTTTCATTGCAGAACATAATCCTACCTATGCACTACTTTTGAAAAGTTTTATTACCCGAAATTGAAACAATGGCTGAAGATCAATTAATAGCATTTAAAATAAGAGATAGGCTTTTCATTGATGAAATTAAAACAAAGGATTCTAAAATAAAACATACTCCATATTGTTATTCAACATTTGCTGTCTTAGAAGGAATGTCATCACATTCTCCTGTGTCGTCCGTAGTTTCCTCGGTCACCTAATCAACATTGACCTCTCATTTACACCACAGAAATACCAACACTACATATAGAATGCGTTTTATAACTTATTCATGAAAATGAAACCGTCGATGTTAAAGTTGAATAAATGATATTTTATTAATACTTCAATACTGGAGATTTCAAACCAACAATTCAAATTGTTATTATTTGAATTTTATTTGTTTTACCTTAACGTTATTAGTATTTTTTCATCAGTCAATTTATATTCTATCTTTCAAATTTTTATGATAAGTTTCGCAATATCGGCTCATTTTTTCCGTGTAAAGCTTGTTACACTGCTACATTTTTTCCCTTCACTAGACGACCAACATTGAAGTGCAAAATACTTCGCATTTTTTAGAGAGTTGAAATAAAGTTTTTGTTCATAAATATTAATTAAAAATTAATATTTACTTATAGTATTCGGATTAATAAATATTTGTTTCCATGATGACAGACTTTTTTTCATATAAAAATTATTAGCATAAAATGTATTTTATTTTGTTTAAAAAATATTTATATAAAATATTTAATAATATGTCAAAAAAAATATTATTTTTTTCAATAATTTCTTACGTATAGTTATTTGCTTTTTTTTATTTATTTATTTTTATTTTTGGCAAGGGGAGAATGTATATATATATATATAAGCTTTTTTTTTTTTTTTTAGCGTATTTTTACAATACAGGTGGTACGAAATAAGGTAAAATAATGTGTATTATGATGTTTTTATTTATACATTTTTGTATCATTATTTATATAATAATTGTTAAGATAGCTTTTTAACTTTGATGAATCTATAGCTTGCAATTTGCGCTACTGTTACATGAATACCCCCTATTTTTCTCTAACCACAGTTGGGATGAAGCAAAAATTGGTCGTCTGAAAACGGCTATTGGTAACAGAATCGCTTGCAAATAGCAAGTTGAGAAACTGTAATAAGAATCAAATAGTTTTTAGGTGTGCGAAAGTTGTTTAAATATAGCTGGAATGAGTTTTTTATTTATATTTTTCTATCCGCCCAATATCACAATTTAAGTTTAATTATAACACGGAGAGAAAGGCAACCTCAGAACGTGAACAACTCATCATGCGACTAGTGAAGCGAAGAACCAGTAGCAGAACGAAATATTTACTTCAACACCCTCTTTCTACAGATTGCATTAGAACTGTTATCGGGGCAGAAAAAGAAGAGCTCCAGTCTTCCACTAAGGATAACAAGAGGACGAGCTTTCCATCAGTCCTACTAAAGAGGCTTTCTTCAGCTCCGGCCTACTAAGAGCCTGTCTCTCCCGCTCTGGCCTTCCTAAGAGGCGCACTAAGAAGCCCTGTTTTTTGCCTACTAAGAGGCAGCTCTCTGGCCTACAAAGAGGCCGAGCTTTCCCTCCGGCCTTCAAAGTAGGCTGAGCTTTCTTCCGGCCTTCAAAGAACCGAACACTCTTTCCGCTAACGAAGAGAGCCGAGCTCTCTTCTCTACCAGAGACGATCAACCTCAACCGGCCCACATCTAATGAGAATTGCCTCTTCCACAGAACTACATAATTGTGAACTACAACTTGTGAAGTGGAGAAGAAAAGAAATAACTCTCCTCCCTGTCACACCTGCTGCCACTTCATATATATATAATATAATATATATTAATATATTATATATTATTATATATATATATGATATATATATACTCTATATAATATATATATATATATATATATATCTATACTATTAATAATATATATATATATATATATTTATATATATATATATATAATATATACATATATATATATATATATATATATATATATATATATATATATATATATATATATATATATATATATATATATACTATATATTATATATATTATAGTACTAATATTATAAAAATTAAGATCAAATCCACAATCTGTTAAACAGAACTTTTTTACCCCAGTATGATCGTTAATGAAACACATAATGTTTAATGAATTAATATGTTAAACTGCATCTTGATGAAACAAATTAAAAAAGACATTGATCTTAAAAATATACAAGGTCGGAACTAATTTTTACATATAACTAACTTATTATATTCTACATCATATTCTTATCTAAGCCACTCACTCACTATATCACCACTACTTTACTATAGTACACTAACTACTATTACTACTATATATATATATATAATATATATATATACTATATATAATATATATCTATATACTATATATAATATAATATATATATTATATATATCTAATTATATATATATATATATATATATATACTATATATATATATTATAATATATATATTTATATATATATATATATAATATATAAATATATATAAATATATATATATATATATATATATATATATATATATATATAATATATATATATATATATAATATATATATATATATATAATATATATATATATATATATATAATTATAATATATATATATATGATATATATATATATTATATAATATATAATATATATATATATAATAATATACTATATATATATATATACTATATTTATATATATATAATATATATATTATATATATATATAAATATATATATATATATATAGTATATTGTTCTCTTATCTCTTATGTTTAAGTAATACTACGAACATTGAAATAAATAGTGACTTTCTTGATTGGACAACCCATATGATGGTGTAAAAGCAATGAAGAAATGTTTAAGAAGTGTTTAATCTGTCGAAAATATCCAGTGGCTTTAGATGTTCATTCCTGTTCACATCCATGTTGAAGTACATCACGTTAGAAACTTTATGTGCTATTTTAGATTGCCAAGCCCGACTACTATTTGAAAAGAAAAAAAATAGAAAGATTTTCACAGACCAAAAATGGCAAAACTCTCACGAATGGGCGAAACAAGGATGGTGAAAAATTTCGAGTGATTGTTACTATCTTAGCAAAATTTTAAGCATTGTTGATGCTTAGGTAGAGCTTGAAATGGTCAGATATTAAACCTTTCTAAAAAAAAAAGATCTTTTCGAGTCTGTAAGCAGAAGCAAATTTGTTATAGGTATATTTATGTCTTCAACCTTATTCTCAAACACTCTTACATTATGTATTACATTGTAGTCTCCATAATTAGTGACAGCAACTGCTCCTAATCATATTCAAAATGTGATGTTTCTTTTGAAAGATTTTCAAGCAAACATCATTGAAACATTTTCATCATATCTTGGAAGTTCAAACGAACTTCTGCTTTTCTAGTTAATATGACTCCATTAGTTACTCATAGCTTTGATAAAGTTACTCTCTCCATCGATATCTATTAAAAATTTTACGAATTTTATAAATAAATTTGATCTGTACAATCCCATTTAGATTGTTATGGATTTTAGCATTTGCCTCACTCAAAGCGTGGGCTCCAAAAAATATTTCTCTACTCTGAAATGGCTCAAAACATGCTTTTTCAATTCTACGGGAAAAGAAAGCTTAGCAGAACTGGCTTTAATGAGTGTTTATCATAGCTACACAATATAAACGAAGGAAGTTATCAATCATTTTGTTGGTAAGAGATCAAAATTAAGAATTTTTACATGAATAAAATGATATATTTTTTTTATTTTCAAATTACTATTTATGTTACATTATTTTATTCCTTTTTATTGATATAATAAATGATAATATATATATATATATATACTATATTATATAATATATATATATATAAATTAAAGTTTTCAAATGATATTGAGTAGAGTTAGTAATGAAAAATTGTCGTACCCCACAGTAGCAGTAAAAATTACGTTAAAATGGAAAAACAAAATGATTGAAACGAAACATTCATGGAGTTTGATACTTATTCTTCAGCTTGTTTTATGGATCCTGCTAACTACCTATCATTTTAACTTGAATACGATAAAATTGACGGCATTAACACAGTTCCAAATGTAACAAAACTTAACAAAAATATTTATCATATCATAACCTAACTAACATATTGAACTACATACCTTACATATGAATAAACTGCTAACACCGACAAAGTTCACTGCATAATATCGGTAAAGTAGCTAACAAAACCTTATAAAACTTAACCTAGTTTATCATAAGCTAACATATCTACCACCCTATTCACCGAATAAATGCTAACATAACAAAGTGTTCACATCAATAAAGCTAACATAGCATAACCTGAACTAAGAATATAATGTACAACACCAAACCTAACATACCTTACAAAATTCCCAACTTAACAACAGTAAAGTAGCCAACATTGACTATAAAACTTAACCTATTCCTTCCTTTTCCAACATATTTCTAACATATCAATGTTAATTTTACATTTAACATAGTAATATTTGCCAAAACTTAACAAAAATTTATCATAACATAAACTATCTACCATACTGGTCAACGAATAAATTTTAACATCAATAAAGCTAACATAACATAACATGAACTAAGAACACAATGTACAACAACAAACCTAACACACCTTACGTATAAATAAACTGTTAACATTAACAAAAATTCCCTACCTATCAACGGTAAAGTAGCTAACATTACTACAAAACTTATCCTATTCACACGTTTCCAACATATCAGTGTTAATTTTACATTATCATAGTAATATTTAACAAACTTAACAAAAATTTTATCATATTCTAACATATCTATCATACTGACCAACAAATAAATGCTAACATAACAATGTTTTAACATCAATAATACTAAAATGACACTACCTGAGCTAAGAATATAATGTACAACAAACCTAACATACCTTACGTACGAATAAACAGCTAACATAAACAAAGTTCCCAACTTAACAACAGTAAGTAGTTAACATTACCTACAAAACTTAACATAATCCCACCTATTTAACATAACAAAGCTAGTGATCAACGAATAAATGCAAACTTAACAAAGTTTGAACATCAATAAAGCTAACATAATATTACCTGAACTAAGAACAAAGAGTTTCATGAAACACCTGACATACCTTACGAACGAATAAACTTCCAACATTAGCAAAATAGACTGCTTAATAACGGTAAAGTACCTAACATTATATCACAAAACGTAACCTAACCCCTACTTTTCCATCATATATATAACATATCAATGATAATTTAGCATTATCATATTAATGTAACAAAACGTAACAAAAATGTTTAATATATCATAATTTAACTAACATATTAAACTGCAAGTAAATGCTAACACAGCAATGTTCTTAGATTATCAACAGATATCAACATAAACAAATTAACCTAACATAACTATCATACTGATCAACGAATAATTTCTAACGTAACAAAATTTTAACATTAGTAAATTTAAAATATTTAATACCACCTAAACTAAGAACATAACATACCTAACAAACCATGCGTACGAATAAACTGCTAACATTAGCAAAGCTAACAGCTTAACTACAATAAAGTAGCCAACATACCGAAGCAAAACTTAACTTAACCTTACTATTCTATTATATATATATATATATATATATATATATATATATATATATATATATTTATCTATATATTATATGTATATATATATATATATATATTATTATATATATATATATATTTATATATATATATTATATATATATATAAATATATATAATATAATAATATATATATATATATATATATATATATATTATATATATATATATATTATAAATTATATATATTATATATATATATATATTATATATATAATATATATAATATATATGGCGCTACCTCCTTTTAAAAGGATGTTGCATAAAAAGACATGATATCGAAAATCGCCGAACTCCGCGTGGAACCTCCTGCAGGTCAACGTGTTAGCTTAAAACTCAATAAAGGAGCGAAAGTTGCCAAGGTTGCTTTTTTTTTATTTTCATGCTCCAGATAATATTTGTATTTTTATTTTTTTTTAAGGGGCCTCGAGCCGACGGTGGGACAGAGAGGGGACGAAGTCCAACGTCGTCCCCCGCTGAGGCTCGGAGACCCTGACTCTTCTCGGTGCGGTATACCCTTGGGGATTCTTTAGTTAAAAAAAAATAAAAAATGTTTTTGCTAATACTGACGGTCTATTGCCTTGAAATAATCGAAAAAATCGATTACATCGTTCGTTCGATATATATATCGGTTAACATCCTTTTAAAGAACAAGTTAATATTATATATACAATAATATATATATATATATATATTATATATATATTATATATATATATACCATATATTTATATATATATATATATATATATATATACTATATAGTATAAAAGTTCCGGTTCCCAATTATGCTTGTCGATACTTTCCCACTTTTCAAATTCTTTCTTAAAAAAAAATCATATTGATTTTTTTACTCAGTTATGATTATTCATAAAAAATAACTATAGAAAATTTGATCAAGCGATTAGGACATAGTATAAATTCACGAAAAACGGAAGTAATTTTGTAAGCTAAGTAAGTAGATTTAAGTACGGATACCCAATTCATACTAATTTGTATAAACAAATGTTCCCACGTGGATTTGCTGATAGGCGAACCGAAAATTGAGATTTGATATTTTGATCAAACTTGACTAAATAAGTTGCTTTCACTAATTATAGTAATTAATAGACTTAATAGTACACATTTTTTTAATTAAACAAGAAAGGTTATCACAATTCACAAATATGTAATTTTTTTCCTGTTTTAAAATATTTTTATCAGTTTTTTTTTTTATGCATGAAGAGTGCAAGACCTTTTCGTTTTTGTCTCTTGTGCTTACGCTCGATAAGAAATGTTAACCCCCCGTTGTAGCAAGAATTTTTGCATAAACGATTGCGATTTCTCATGAAAGTTACTTTTGTTTACAAAAATGGAATCAGTTGTTGTGATGGAGAACGTGTTTTGGAATAAACAGAAATAACAAATGGTTTATATTACAGATAATTGATCAAAAACTATTGTCATGGAGTTTATCATTTAGAAAAATTGTTTAAAGTAAATTTATTGAACTGAACCATTCGAAATTCAAGGCCTACCACGCCGTCCATCAAGTTTTGTTTACATTTTTTTTTCGTAGGTAGAGCTAAATTCGGCAAGCAACGGAAATCAGCAACCTAGCAGAATTAAGCGAAAATCCGTTACTTTTGGTAGCAATTTACGATTTTGAGCTACGTTTGACAAAACGAACGCAACTCCACATTTCTTGCGTTTCCTAGCAAAATGCAAAACGAAAACGTTAAGAGGAAGAAGAGAGAGTAGATGAGAGAGAGACGAGAGAGAGAGAGAGAGAGAGAAGAGAGAGAGAGAGAGCGAAGAGAGAGAGGCAGAGAGAGAGAGAGAGACCCGGGTTTTTTAAACAAACTCGATCACAATATCGCGTTACAAACTCGAGCAAAAAATTTACATTTTTTGCTTGAGCGATATCATTTTTCTTGATTTAAACTTGAAGAACCCATAGAACTTAAATAGTAATTCTATTTTACTAATAAATTTACTGATCCGCTTATCCAAATTTGCTTACAGAACTAAGAGCTCAATATGGATATGATAAATGCCAGACTACTTCTAAAGAGAGACCCACTTGTTTAATCAGCCAAGTTTTTCAGTAGGAATGTGTAAAGGTGCAGCGGAGTCGATAAGTTCCGGTCCGGCCGGAACTTTATCCAAGGTTCCGGAAAGTTCCGGTTCCGGCGGAACCAAAAATTCAGGTTCGGTACATCCCTAATATACTAATAGAAGTTGCATAATATATATATTATATATTATATATATATATATACTATAGTATATATATATATATATATATATCTAATATATATATATATATATAATATATATATATATATATATTATATATTATATATATTATATATAATATATTATATATATATATATTATACACATATCGATGATAATTTAACATTATCATAGTAATATGTAACAAAACGTAACAAAAATATTTATCATATCATAACTAACATATTAAACTACGAATAAATGCTAATATAGCAAAGTTTTAGCTCCACAATTAAGAGCAAATGTGCCCTAACATCAGGGCGTATTACTCATGGCAGGCCCTAAGGCTTCGACTTTCTTGGACACTCGACATCTACTCGCGAATTTGGCGCTCTCCTTTCTTACAATTTATTACACTACCAATACAAATGAAGTAATTAATGAAGTTATTTATTTATTACAATAATATTACAAATAAATGTTCAACAAAAACCTTTACCTTAAAACAGTTTCTCGTCCAAATAAAAGCAATAAGCAAGGTTCTGTAAAAATTTAACTTTCGAAGCACAGACGATTCTACATGCATTAATGCCAAATAATTGAGCTTTTCGTCTTTCAGAAAGAATCGCAGGTAAATTCTTAACACGCTTTAAAGCAGAAAAAGACATTTCTCCAGAACAGTTTGCGACAAGAAGTGACAAGTAAATTCATAAACAAATGTACATGTTGGGAAAAATATCCTGCATTTCAGTGTAAACATCGGTCTGAAGCATTCTCAATGCAATAAAGGTCCCCTTATTTTCACCTTTTTGACTTACCCGCACAATATATTCAGGTTCATTCATGTACTCTTGGAAATGAACAATTTCCTCGGGAAAACTGGAATTGAGGCCATGTGGATATGTTTTCACCAGCCTTTCTGCCGCATCCATCAGTTAGTTGGTCACCGTTTACCGAGGGCATATTTGAAAGGAAGCCGAATTTGGCAAAGACCGCATCATAGGCTTCCAGCCTCTTCTGAAGTGCTGTTAACAAGCGATCAAACATGGGAAGAAACACAGTGACCCTAAAAGTATCTTCAGAATTGCCATCCTCTCGACTGAGCTTCACATTCCTTTGTTTCTTTCTTTGGGTATCTTCTTTGCACACCGACTCATTTTCAAGACCAATTTTGATCTTCCCTTTCTCCTCAAAGTCCCCAAAAGCATCTCTTACACTAGCGAAATAATTATTAAATGACCTTAGGAGCTTCACGGCTTCGTTCAGATTCATATTTGTGCTCTGCAGCTTTGTTCTTGTCTGGTGAAACCTTTCAGTAATGACAGACCAGAACACCAGTAAGATGCAATTTTCCAAGGTATTCAACTTGGATAAAATACCCCTTGCCTCTTGTCGTGCTTTGGCTATTTCTTCCAGGATTTCTTTAAATTGCTCTAAAACCATCCTTATTTTTTCATATCCACAGCTGAGTGCCTTTAAATTAAAGCATAACAGTGGGCAGCCCATATAGTGTCACTCAGGTGTTTGGCAACAGGCAGGCTACCAAGGGCATTAACTAAAAGTTTCCACCGATGAGTTGATGCACTGAAAAAGCAATGGACGTTCTCTACCAATTCGAAGAACTTTGAAGCAGCAGAAATGTTGTCCACAGCAGAATGGCCGACCAGGTTGAGGGAATGTGCAAAACAAGGAATGTAGTCAGCAAGAGGATTCTTTTCCCGAATTCTTGCTTGCAATCCCGAGTATTTGTCACTCATGTTTGACGCATTATCACATGATTGCTCTATAGTCACTTAATCTGATATATTTTTTTTTAAACTGCAAATGCTGCGTTCGAGCTCTGCAGCATCATGACCCTTCATTTCAATAAACTGCACAAACCTTTCAATAGGCTAACCTAACTGTCAAAAACATATCGGAAAATGCAGCACAGCTTTTCAGAGTGACTTATATGAGGGGTGGAGTCAACAGAAATTGAATATATTTAGCTGTCTTGATTTCCCTCAATAATAGTCGCTAATAATTCTTTACCTATAATAAAGCTTTATGAGTTTGGTCCATGTAGTCGGATACACAAGATTAGAAACTGCACCTTTCCCCCATTGGTTCCTGTAACTTTTCGAAGTGGAGCAGCTAAAAAGGATCAACTGGGAAAGCAATCCATAGCCCAAGAAGATGTTTGCTTGATGACCATCTACTTCGGTCATTAGCTCGATAGGCTACGACATCTGTGCAGTCTAAGAACTTGACTGTGCACACTCTCTATAACAAGCTTTAGCTAAACGCGTTCGGATTTGCACTGCTCTATTCAACAGTGAATCACACGGCCAGTAGGCCTTGCTCTTCTGCACAGTCATGGAGCATTCCTGTGGTGGGTGGATTGTTTAAACCATTTGGTTTAAACAATTGGTTTAAACATGGTTAAATCATCACATAAAAAACGAATGGTTTACAACAATAAAAAATCATGCATAAAATATCTAAAAATATATTTATTAATGTTTTCTTTAGGCATGTTGATATGGTTTTTCTCTATAATTCAAACCTGAAAGGACAATAAACAATTTTTCCAAACATAACATGAGACTTCTTCTGAATTCTTTCTTTAACTTGTCCTACTTTCCTTTCTCCATTTCTTCTTTTCTTATCACTCGTGCATTCTTCTTCTTTTTCCACTTGGGGCCCTCTGGGGATCATCAACACCATTGAGGTTGGAAAACCCTCATATTCGAGATCTACGACCTATAAACATATATTTTGATAACCAATATTGTTTTATTAAACGAATATTTTACTTAACTCGGCAACATCACCGGCTCTCAGCACAGTTACCGGTAATCTGGTTATTTGCTCCGAACATATAGACCTTCTTCATATTTCCTGTCTTCATTCCTTCTCTCCTCCTTCTTCCTTCTCTCATCTTCTTCTTCTGGTCTTCTTCTTTACGCACTGTTTCCTCTCTCCCCCTTCTTTTTTCAGTCGAGAACCCCCTAATGGGGGGTCCCATACACCTTGTAGTTCTGAAATCCTCATATTTTGGATCTACAGGTTCGGATAACATAATAAGCCCACCACATTACCCATAGTGTTTGTACCAGTTCAAACTCTGGCGATGACGGTCCCCGGTGACGGGCTCTGGTTTTCCGACCTGGACCCAGATGCTATAGTGCGGTAATTTTAACTCAGGCTCGTACTTTATTCTCTTCCCCCCTCTTCAGCACTCATGCATTCTGTGATTTTTGCCATTACTACGCCCCAAATTCCAAGTTTTTGGGGCTCGCCCCATCCTTAAAATGAGGTGTAGCGCGCGAACTTAAAGCACTATAGAAGGTATGTTCACCCACTAGATGGGTGCCCAATTTGGGGGAGATACCAGTGCTTACCCACCACACACCCCGTTACAAGGGACGTTTTTCTAAGGTGCGTGTGCTGTGCGTGCGGTGTGGTGCGGTGCGGTGCGTCTGAGGTGCGGTTCGGTATGGTGCGGTGCCGTGCGGTGTGTGCCGTGCGTTGCACATAAAAACATAAATCTTCCGTGCGGCAAAGAAAAACAATAATCAAAGATAAGAATCATTAATTACACATTTAATTTTATTTATTTATTATTTTTATTTATTCTATTTATTTTTTTATTTATTACTTTATTATTTATTTATTCCATTATTTACTTACTTAGTTATCTATTTATTTATTAACTATTTTATTATTAATAATTTATTATTATTATTTTTATTTAATTTATTTATTTATTTATAATTTATTATTATCTTATTGTTTTTCATTCCATTTCATCAAGTATTATCCATTCCTATTCAACCTTTCAACACTTGAATAAGAATAATTAATGACTTACACGGTCAATTCTCCCTCTATTTACTTTTCCTGGATATATATAATCTATTTATATTATATATTATATCATAATTAATATCACTATATATATAAATATATATATGAAATATATTATTATATATAATAATATAAATAAT